>JACERR010000056.1:172500-197500 GCA_016760335.1 Gastrodia elata | reverse complement strand
GCCACAACAAATTTTTAATAAATGACTATTGCGGAATATAAATTTTTTGTATTAACCAAAATATTTAAATCAAATTCCATAAACCAAAGAGAAAATTACCAAAATAATTTCTTGACCAATTTGGATTAACTAATTCAATTTACCAACTATTCAAAATATCAAACTAAGTCTCTTAATTATTTATTATAAAATATATTTAGCCCATAGATTTTCATTTCTTGAAACTAAAGTGAGAACAAAATGAATAGTCAAAAAAAAAATTGATAATACTTCATATCTGGGACGCAATTTTGCGAAAATTGAATAGTTCGTTAGTAACCATTTAGACAACTTTCCCATTTGGGTTGTGAGCAAAATGATAACTTTTATTAACATAAACTGCCTTTGTAAGAACTCGACAACACTGTGTTACACTACACAAATTTGATATAAGAATGCAGTACATGATACTTTAAGCAATGCGAGACTATACCACCTTGTGGATGTGAGCCCAATAAAAATTGATAAAATCTTTAATTAAATGCATTGAGCTCTTCTTCATCAAATGTGCTACAATATCACTCCAAAAATACAATTGTAGAACAATAAATTAACATAATTATATAAAAAATATTTGAAAGGTTAAAAGACTAGTAACAACAAAATACTTATGTGTGTGTGGAGGAGAATGGTATGCTTTTATCACTTTAGATGAAATAGATACCTCTACACACAACTCTCACTAAATAAATGTATGAATGGATGGGATTAAAAATCATTATACAAATTAAAAAAATTATTTAATGACTTTACAAAACTTCAATCATCCATTTGGATTGATAATGAGAGATACTAGAGGAAAGAATATTACTCCCATTAAAAATATTTTTTTATTAATATATAGATATAGCATGCCACTCGATCGAAATCAACCATCTAAAAGACTCCTGCAAACTTGAAAATGACAGCAATGATGGTTCACAATAGAAATAATTTTAATTGACTGAGCTAATTTGTTCAAATGAACAAAGAAATGTTACTAAGTATTAATAAAAGCCTGTAAAAAGTACAACTATGAAGAAAATTAGTTAATCAATTAAACATGATGACAATAAAGAATTGTCATTATATCCCAAAAGCTTAATTGCACATAGTTTCTAAACTGAATAAAAGAACAAAAGAATGGGTACTATGCAAGTAAGAAAAAACAACTTTCTAAGAGCATATGCAAAATACTTTAAATTCCCACAAAAAACTCATTAACATTATCAAACTCCCATAAATTGGGTATACTAAATAATTTGTTAGTAACTATTTAGACTATATTCTCATTTAAGTTGTGAACAAAATGATAACTTTCATTAAAATAAATTGTCTACATGAAAAATCGACAACATTTTGTAGCATACTCAAATTTGATATGAGAATGCAGGGCATGGGCATAATACTTTAAGCAATGTGAGACTTTTCCACCTTGTGCATGTGTGCCTAGTAAGAGTTTATTAAATGTTTGATTATATGCAATGAACTATTCTTCATCAAACATACTACAATATTATTCAAAAAGTACATAGCGATAGAATAACAAATTAACATGGTTATCTAAACAATTTTTGATAGGTTAAAAGACTAGTAACAACCAAGTAAATAGGACAAGTATCTACAAAATTTTCTAGTTATAATAAAATAAAAAATGTGCAAAAATACAAGCCTAAAGCCTGAATCATATAAAATTTATTATCATTGCCCCAGCATTAATTTGATTCAATATACCTCAACTTTGTATATTCATTTTTCAATAATAAAAATGATCTAGTAAAAAGAAAATGACTGCTGCAACATATGAAAAAGATGCACACTTGTATACCTGTGAATAACTATATGGGTGTATGAAAAATAGTTCCAAGTGGGTGGATATAATTTGACTAACGCGAGTAAGTTTATGTATCAATTTGAGAGAGCGATATAAAAGAAATTCACTTGATTCGACAGAAGAGATGAAACAAGAAAAGCAGTTGATTGAATTAAAACGAAGAAAACTAGGTAGGCATGGGTGCTGCACTTGAACAATAAAACGGTGCTTGCATACTAGTTAGTAAAGATTACAATTGTCAACCAAATACTACGTTTATTACAATAATGATTCGAAAGAGTGGCATAAGGAGCTCACCTGACCATAGAAGATTCCAAAATTAATTAAATTAAATCATGTCCACAACAGTGCACCTTCCCTTGTTGCTACAAATGGTAGAAGAAGATGAAAAGCAATGCCAAAAATAGTTACCAAAATTAGCTCTTTAAAACATGACATTTTGAATGCATGAAGAAGACAAATATTTTGATAAAATGACATCAAAGAGAAATGAAAAATATCAAAGTACCAACAGATGAAAAAAAATTTCTATTATTTAGCATGCTTCAGAGAGCATGTTCACAATTAAAAACCTATAAATTGCTGATAAGTTGCACCACGGTGCAGCGTTGACTAAAACACTTCTATTATTCACCTAATTCACTAGTAAAGGGTAAGAAATTCACTAGTAAAGTTCAATGCAAGAAAAATAGAGCGGAACTAATAAAAACAGCAATTTAACAAATGAAATATGGATACATTCAAAAAATCAACATTGTGCATATACACATAGAAAGTTTATGAAATTTTACCTTGAGTGAGGTGAAAGAACTTTAAAGACGATGTTGGAATAGCGTTTATAGCACCACAGTGTAACAACATTAATAGGCAAGAAAGGAAAATACATATATTAGTACCTTAAGGTTTTCCTATCAAATGCATTATCAAATCTCTCATGCTTATATACCAAAAATCCAATTAAGGTTTGCCTATCAAATGCATTATCCAGTGGATAAAAAATATCTTTATGCAAATAATATTAATGTGCAAATTACTTGAAAGACGAACAACAATGAATTGGTTGTTTGCACATCTGCTAGAAGAATACACCGTGACAATAATATCTCATGATCCAATAGAGTCCCTAAATATTTTTTTAATATGAAAAGCACATATGATAGTATTACAACAAAATTTCCATAAAATGGGCGAAAATGTGACTTGCAAGATACAAAGATCTCCTTTAAGGTTTGCCTATCAAATGCATTACCAATAGATAAAAAATATCTTTATACAAATAATATTAATCTGCATCCTCATATCAAATTTTGGGCAAGATACTTTTAAGCAATGCGAGACTTTTCCACCTTGTGCATGTGTGCTTAGTAAGAGTTGATTAAATGTTTGATTAATTGCAGTAAACTTTTCATCATCAAATGTACTATAATATCATTAAACAATATATTACTAATTTAAGGATATTTTAACTCATTAAACAATATAAAATAATTATAACTCATTAAACAATATATTACTAATTTAAGGATATTTTAACTCATTAAACAAATATAAAATAATTATAACTCATTAAACAATATATTACTAATTTAAGGATATTTTAATTAAAAATAATGTTAAATATAATAATAGTATATAGGTCTCAAAATTTAAAGCTCATGGATAAAATATTATTTAACAAAATTATTTTAACAAAATATAAAAAATAAAAATATTTAACTAAAAAGTAAAAATAATAATCACTTTATAATTCACAATTCAATATTATATCTTAATTTTAAATAATATAATTCATAATATTTGCAAATAATATATGTATATTTAAATTAAATATAAGTTGCAACCATTAAATTAAAAATACTATTTGAGTTGAATGCTATTAAAGCTTAATGATTTATGCTACTGATTAATTATTAATCTGAATAATTTTCAAGTATTTTTATATTCGGTTATGAATATATATATATATATATCAATTTTTTTTTTTTATAAATTTTTGAACGTGTGACTCGTATATGTCAGTAAAAAAAATTGTGTAGACAAAAGGCTAGACTATTACAGACTGTAAAAAAAAGACAAAAATAAACCAAGAAGAAGTTTAAGATCAAAAGGCGATAGAAGAAAATATTTAAAAACAAAATACTACGAAATACAAAAGGTTATGATTCAGCTACTCTACAATAAGACCCACATAAGACTAATGAGCCGACAAAGCATTAGTCATTTAGATCAAAGTAGTATCTGAATTATCTGTTCATGAGAAAGGTTGAAGGAAGTCACCAAATTATCAACTGGGGTCTAGAATAGCATCATAATCCCATCATTGTATTTGAAAAAAAAATTAAAATTGGAACAAAAAGTCGCATGAGATTATCACCAGCCGCTACATGAAAAGAAGTCACACAAGAGAGTTTCATAAGAAAGTTTTAGCGTGTGTATTTATTGATAAATTTTTATACAAACACACACACACTCAATACATATAGGCTATATAGTTTAGAATGGTGTGTGCATATATATATATATATATATATTTAAATTGTTTATGTACATACTCTATGAGAATATAGCAATAAGTTATATATAAAAGTGTGCATGTATATATATATATATATATACACACAAATATCAATATTTTGCCCACACATGCACAATAGCTATATATATTATATATATAATATATATATATTACTATGTAGGTGTATATGAGATACACTCACAGTTTATTTATAGTTACGCGGTCTATAATATAAGTACATTGATATATCAGTAGATACGTAAACATAAATATAATCACTAGGTTGCAACATTATTCAAACACAAACACACATACATACACGCATACTTACATATACACCCATTTATAAATATATAGACTGACTCTATGGGTGTATATATCGACTATGTTGGTGTATATGTGTATGTATGTAATGGAGTGGGTATATACTCGCACGTACAATTCATATAACCACATACACCCACATAGTCTATATATACACGGTAGGAACGATATATGTGTCAATATATATATGCACATATGCTTTCAAATATTATATATATGTGGATATATTATGCATACACCTATATACTCACAAATCTATAGGTGTATGAAGATGTATAAGTGTGTAGATATATGAATAACCTATTTATCTATAGAAATTTTATATAAGTTACACAGTCTAAATATTATATAATATATAAAACATACAAGCATAGACTTTATGTAAAATATAAAATATATATTGTGTGTAGGTGTGTATTTATTGATAAATTTTTATACAAACACACACACACAATACATATAGGTTATATAGTATAGAATGGTGTGTGCAAATATATATATATATTTAAATTGTTTATGTACATACTCTATGAGAATATAGCAATAAGTTATATATAAAAGTGTGCATGTATATATATATATACATACACACAAATATCAATATTTTGCCCGCACATGCACAATAGCTATATATATATATATATATATATATATATATATATACTCTGTAGGTGTATATGAGATACAGTCACAGTTTATTTATAGTTACGCGTCTATTATATAAGTACATTGATATATCAGTAGATACGTAAACACAAATATAATGACTAGGTTGCAACATCATTCAAACACAAACACACATACATACACGCACACTTACATATACACCCATTTATAAATATATAGACTGACTCTATGGGTGTATATATCGACTATGTGGGCGTATATGTGTATATATGTAATGGAGTGGGTATATACTCGCACATACAATTCATTCAACCACATACACCCACATAGTCTATATATACACGGTAGGAATGATATATGTGTCAATATATATATATGCACATATGCTTACAAATTTATATATGTGAATATATTATGCATACACCTATATACACACAAACCTATAGGTGTATGAAGATGTATAAGTGTGTAGATATATGAATAACCTATTTATCTATACAAATATTCTATAAGTTACACAGTCTATATATATATATATATGTACATTGATATATCAATATATAGGTACACATACATACAACCATAGAGCTTCAACACCATTCGCTGATATAAATATATATAGACTATGTTGGTTTATGAGGGTGTGTATAAATATATCTATTAGTATATATATACGTATAAGAGAAAAAAGAAAAAGGCGCTATGAGTTCGGTTAACTTACCGAAGCCTGAGAAAAAAAAGGGAAACAAGTCGCTTAAAAAAAACAAAAAAAAATGCTAATAAGATTCTTCGCCTTCCTCTCTTAAAACTCCTTCGCTTTCCTCTCTTAAAACTCCTTCGCCTTCTTTCTTTACTCTCTCCCGACACCCTTCTCTGCCCTAAACGAAGATAGGAGAAGACGAAGCTGCTGAGCCACTGATTTGGGGTTTTCCGGCTGTGCGCTGGCGGAGAGCATTACTCAGAGTGAGCGGCTTCGAGTATCTGCCCCGAGAACTTCTTGCTTGCAACCAGCGGTGAGGGGGCTATGCTCAAGGCCACTGATTATGGGCTTTCAGTTTTCATCGAGGAAGGTTAGTATATATATATCCTTAATATTTTTCATACTCAAATTTTTGGGCATTTTTCAAATCTCCGCAGTTCATCGTCATGGCTGCATCTTCCGCGATCCTTTCCCTCGCCAGTGAGCTTTTTCCTTCTTCGGACTCAAAATATTTTATCATTTTATTTGCGAACTTGATTTATAGGGTTTTTGTGTACAAGACTGTTTTGCTCTAATTCTTTTCCCCTTATGGAAACGATTTAAGGAAATCTGAAATCTTGCTTCCTTTTGGTATATAGCACTCGAATCCTTACAATATATGTATCCTGCACTCAAGTTACTGATATGCTTTTGTTAAAGTTGAACCAAGATTCTATGATTGTAAAGTTTATTCTTTTGCCGAAGTGAAGTGATTTTTTTTCTGTATATTTGACAAAAGCAAAAAAGCATTGATTGACAACTGAAATGATGGGTGCAACATTTGAAAATCTTGCATGTAAAAGTCCATTTTATCCCAATACACGTATTATTGGTATAATTATATGTATATAAAAGGGAGAAAAACTTGGCATTAGAAGACCACATTGAAAGGTGCACATCAATTCTTAATTTGCAAATGAAATATATAACATCAATTTTATTAGTTTGTGTAGTAGAATTCTATATATATATATATATATATATATAATGTATATATATATATATATATATATTTACATATGCATACTTTGAAACAGGGCTCCTATAGTTGCAAAATGTGACCGGAGTCGAGTGCTTGACATAGTTCCGCTCGAGTACCAAATTGACTTCTCAAATGTAAGGCATCTCACTCCTAGACAATTTCCCCTTATGGAAACGATTTAAGGAAATATGAAATCTTGTAAATTAGTGTTGCTAAAAACTATCGGGAGTTTATGCATTTTTTTTTGTCAGAATCGTATTCTTTTTACTAAATTTCACTTATGCTAAAGGTTGTTTGGTTCACCAATGCAATGCTATGTTATGCGGTATTATCGAGACATTGAGGCCATTTCATTATTTTATCTCTAACTTCCAAATGAGAGATAGAGATATTATCATAACCAGATTTTAGAGTGTGCGCATGAACCTGTTTAATACTCACATATACATACTCATTGGGCTGAAAATGCATTTGAGTAAAGATGTTCAAAGCCATTGTAAATGAAATTTTCTCAAGGATTTAATAAACACTTAAATTTGTCCTAATGGCTTTGGTCAGTTTCTTAGAAAAACTGTAATGCGGTATGCAGCTCATTAGGACAAAGATTTGTTGACATTTTTGGTTGAGTATGGCTAATTGATAGGACACTAGGAAATAACATACAAAAGTTTATCAAAATATACAGTTTTTTTCTTAAAATTGTTAATCTTAGCTCACTTATTATATAGTTTTTTTCTTAAAATAGTTTATCTTAGCTCACTTATAGTTTATCTTAGATCAATGAGAATTGATAGATATAATTTATCATATTTGATTTACTATATGAGCACTTTAATGTTAGAATTGTGAGAATTGATAGATATATAAATTAGCTTGCCATAATTAAAAAAAAGCTATTAGTAATTTTGTTTGATTGCTTGCAGCATTAATTATATTATTTAAAGCAAACACACGTATATACTAACTAATATAAGAGAAGAAAATAAAGATTTGGATCTAGCAAAATGTATGATATAGATTTAAAATATTTTCATAGGTGAGGACATTTAATGAATGGTATAATAATGTGATTAATATGAGTTAGTTTTATGCTTTAAAGACAATAACAATTACTTCTTCATTTGTTTGGTGAGGGAACTTGTGGTTTGAAATGCTTTATAGAAATTGAAAATTAGAAATTTTTTAATATCAAATGATTCTCTTATGATGTGTGGATATATTTGGGTTGGAAAGTAGTTTGCTAGCTCACCAAGTTGATAAATATAAAATTTGTAAAGATGTAAGATGAGTTGAGAAGTATACTACATATTTGTTGAATCAACTGTGATATGCAGGACTACTCGGATTATGGAGGAGTTAAATTAATTATCTAAACTATGGAACTTTTGGATAGATTGATGGTAAGCAAATTATAATGAGGTACTTGAATTTCATGATATAATTTTATGTCAGGTAGATCATATCTTTATAATCAATGTCCAGTCACTCTCTCTTATGTATGATTCATTAACTTAATTCCCTTATAATTTGCATAATTATGAGTATTGTTTTTATTCTGATCCAAATTTAACAATTAACAGTAAGATTCTTCTTACTAATTTAAGACTTTTATATATAATCCTAACTTAAAATAGATATTAGGTATCTTAAATTTGCGACCTCTTAAATTCATCTTGAAGAACATTATTAATTTAAAGATTTCTCTATAATGCTTGAATTCTTTAAATTCTTAATACAATGAAAGTGTAATCACCTTAAACTCTCCTTGGAAATAACTATAGAGACAGAATTCGACCACCACAGTAAACTCTAGCTGCCTATGTTCAACCGAGTGACGCATATGAGAGGTATTGGATCGGGTAGATGCCCATTCTCTCATAAGACATTTGTTTTCTTTATCAAATTAAAAATTATAAATCTATTTTCAAAGCCACAAATATTATTTGTTTTGTGTGAAAGACTTTCTCTTATTTATCTTTATATGATTAAAGTGCATTATTTTTTCTGCATTACTTTAACTTTGATTTTTATCATAATTATTTGCTACAGTATTTGAATATATTTATTTTGTATATTAAACAGGTTCATACTCAATGTGATTTTCAGCACCCAAAGAGCCATGCAAAAAACTTTTCTTGCAGGACCTCCAAAGATACAAATCCTAACAACTTCTACAACAAACAGGTACAAATCTTTATCCTCATTAGCGGATATCGATTCGGTAAATATGATGGAGGTTGCTTCTAATGCTATTACTTATTCTAATAAAAGCTTCCAGAAATCCCCACGGGGTATTTCTTCTGTTTCCAAATGAACACTCTATGTTGGAATATTCGAGGTATTGGTAATATCTCTTCCTTGAATAGATTAAAACATCTGATTTATGATAACAATAACAAAATTAATATAGCTGCGATTTTTGAACCTACATTGCCTGCGGATAGATTTCCTTCCTCGTGCCGTGCTCTCAATTGGTTAATGCGGTGGCTTCTAGTTCTAATAAAAATTGGGTTATGTGGTCAAGCCTTTGGTCGGCTGAAATTATTTCTCAATGTGAGAAGCCAATCATATTAAATTCTTAATGCGGAGTACATTTTTTTTTCACTTTTGTTCATGCTCATAATATGCATTCGGAAAGAATTCATTTATGGTCCTTTCTTAAAAATTTGGCCTCTAGCACTGTTCCTTGAACTGTGGGAGGAGATTATTCAACACCGTAATGAATTCCAAGGAGTATAAGGGTTATGCTACGGACCACTCTAACTCCACTTTTGATTTCAATTCGGCTATGTTAGATTGCGGTCTGGATGACTTTAATTGTTCGGGAGCCCCGTTCACTTAGAATGCTGGTAGAAAATTTGCCAGGTTGGACCGCTTTCTAATTAATAATATGTGGTGTAACACTTTTTCGAATTTTTCTTAACTCCTCCCTAAATTCTACGGTCTCTGACCATAAGCCGATCATTCTTTCCTCCTGGACTAGCAAAACCAATAGATCGAAATCTTTCCATTTCCAAATGTTTTGGCTCCAAAGAGAGGATTGTAAGGAAATTGTTAAGTTCATGGGCAGAAACCTTGTCAATTCTATGGTATGTATAGACTTGTTGAAAAATTCAAAGCCCTTAGGAAAACTTTATGTATTTGGAACAAATCTTCCATTGGGAATATCTTTTCAAACTTATCCAAACAGGAAAAGCTTGTAACCAACCTTGTATCATCTTTGAAACCCATCCTTCTGATCAGAATAGGTTGGAGGTAAATAAAGCCAAAGCTTTACTAATCTCCAGTCACAATGACATTGAGTTATTCTGGAAACAGAAATGTTCGATAAGGTGGAATCTTGAAGGAGAGAGAAACACTGCTTTTTACCACAACTGGGTTAAGAAGAGACGTCACATTAATCATATTCAGAAAATTTGCGACCCGAACGGTTCTTGTTTCTCTTCCCTTCAGGATATCCAAAATTCGGCCACCATCTTCTTCCAAGATAGCTTCAATCTCCCTACCTTGGCCCCTCAAAGTAGTGGGATTGCTTTTCCCCCGGCCGCAAATTAATGCAGATTTAAATTCTCTGTTAAACCAGATCCCAAGTGATGAGGAAATTGGGAAATTATAAAAATCTTAAGGACAACACTTGCCCCGGTCCGGATGGCTTCCCAGGTGAATACTTCAAGATTTTTTGGGAGATTATCAAACTGGATGTTTGTAATGGGTTAAAAGAATTCTTCTGTGTGGCAAAGAATTCCAAAATTTTTTATGCACACCATGATCTCTCTTATCCCAAAATCTGAAAATGCTTCTTGGTGGAATAATTTTAGACTGATTAGCTTATGTTCCACTTTCAACAAAATTCTGTCCAAAATTATTGCTAATCGCCTCCAAAATCTGCTCCCTAAGATAATTGATCTAAACCAAACATGCCTTTGTATCTGGTAGACTGATTCAGGACACTTTCCTCATTACCCTAGGAACTCTTCCACAGTTTGAAAAAAAAGTGCTGGGGGGCACAATCTCATTTTAAAGCTTGACCTTGAAAGGCGTTTGATAAACTAAACTGGAACTTTCTTGTTGATGCGCTCAAAGCTTATGGCTTTAACGATAGTTTCATTGGCAAAATAAAAAGGCTCACTCAGCACAACTGGTTTTCTATTATGGTTAATGGTTGTCCTTCCGGATTTCTTCCGTTCTGAAAGATGTTTAAGACAAGGGGACCCCCTTTCGCCCCTCCTTTTCATTTTGGCGATGAACGTGTGGTCTCTTAACATCAACAATCTCTTTTAGAAATTTCCAAAAATGAAGTTTAACTTTGGAGGAAAGCTGGCTATCACTCACATGGCTTATGCGGATGACTTGATTATTTTTTCAAATTGCAGTTCTTATGCTCTTAAAAAGCTTTCGGATTTACTTTCTATACTCGAAGTTGAATCTGGGCTCAAAATTAACAATTAAAGTCAAATTTTTATGTTCATCCCAAAATTCCCCTTAGAGCCAGCACTTTGATTGATTCTATTTTTAAATTTAAGAAAGGCAAATTTCCTTTCACTTATCTTGGGATTCCTATTTTAATTGGGCATGACAAATATGCGGATCTACAAAAATCTCATTTGAAAAATATGCAAAAAACTCCAAGGTTGGGAAATAAATATCTTTCTCAAGGGGGGTAGACTTATTTTAATTAAACACGTGCTTATGCGATCCCTCTATATTGGCTAGAAGTTTGCTCTCCTACTTCTCCTTGTGTTAAAGAAAATTTCCATAATCTTCAATAAATTCTTATGGGTCCACCCTAGAGGAAGCAAAACTATTTGGTGTGATTGGTCTAAAGTTACTAAACCTTTCTTCGAAGGGGGTTGGGAATTCGCAAACTTGAGGATCTCCACAAGGCCCTGTCTCTTAAATTGTGGTGGAAGGTTCAGAACCTCCTCCTCTATTTGGTTTAATCTCTTGAATGCGAAATACTGTGCTACCTCTCACCCGGCGATGGTGAGAAACAAACTAACCTGACTCTCATATTTGGAGAAGAATGCTCTCCTTAAGTGATACAGTGGAAGAGTCAATTTTTTGGGAGGTTCTTGATTCCTCAACCTCTTTCTGGTTTGACTGTTGGCATTCTTTCCTCTGCTCTTTGTAACTCTCATTCTCCCATTATTCACCCTAAAACAAAGGTGGCTGACCTCTTTTCTCAGGGAAGCTTGGAATTTATCCCTGCTCCATGAGTTATGTTCCCCAACTATGATTAACAGCTTATCTTGCCTCTAAACCCAATATTCAATCGGCAAGCATTGCCAGCTCTGCCTTATGCCTCAACAACAAAATTAGCCTTTATATTCTTTGGAATGTTTGCAGAAAGCACGAAGACTCAAACTTCCATGTGTGGATTTGGCACAACTGTATTCCAAATATTATCAGTTTATTTCCTTTGGAGGTTTATTTTTAGATTCATAAATGTTGATTCAATATCCGCAAAGAATGGGTTTTGCCTTGGCCTCAAAGTGTCAGTTTGTAATGAGTCAGGAATCTCTAAACCACGTGTTCTTTGAATGCCAATTTAGCTAGAATTCTTGGGTTAATCTTGCTTTATCCCCGGCTGGGTACGTTGGAAATATTGAAACGATCTTCTCCCGTTGGCCTAAAATAAAAAAAAGTAAGATCCACATTGGTAAGCTGTCGGATGCTTTCACCCTTTGGTTCATTTGGCGAGCGAGAAACCAAGCTAAATACAATAGTTCAAACTGTAATGCTGAAGATACCACAAAGATGATTATTGAAAAAGTGAATTTTGTTATTAAAATAAACAAAAAAAAAATTCAGCTAGAAAGGTATCAATGTTCGTTACACCAAAGCTCTTTTTAAACTCGAGTGACGCTAGGAGGAAGGATTGGTTTCTGGTAACAAGTCTGGTCTCTGTTTTGGGGCTACTTTGTTGCCAAACCAATGCTGTACCTCCGAGCGGCTGGTGGTGTGGGGTTTGTGCTGGGGTATGTTTTTTCTTGCTTGTCTATGACGCTATTTATTGTTGCTATGTTCCAAATGTGGCTGGGGATTCCTTTAATTGGCTGTTTCAGCTCTGCTCTTATTGGTACTATTGTGAAGCAAGTATTCTGAATGGTTGGTTATGCTCGAATTTAAATCAGAACTTACTAGTTTATTCTTTGTTTGGTACTATCCTTTTCGGCATGCTGGGTGTGCCTTAGTGTGTTGTTTAGTGTGAAAGCTCACATATAGCTTAATCCATAAAGGTGGTCATTATAATTCTAATAAATAGTAAGAATTTCTAATTCTTCTAGATCTTTCACTTTTCATTGCTATTAAGCTCATTTCAAAACTTGTTACCAAAATTAGCTCTTCAAAACACAACATTTTGAATGATCAAACTTTAGTGTGATGATGAATTAAAAGCAATCCATATATTACCTGCTCAATTATTGAAGGTGGCAAAATCAGACATTGATTTCAAAATCTCTTACGCTTATGGAAAATATTTGATTTAATAATAAATGCAACAATCATTTTTGGCATTCACAAGATATAAAGAAAAAAAATAGATAAATACATTTCCTTTACTCATGGTTAGCAAGCACCATTATTTTCCTGCCAAAGAATAGGAAAATGGTTAATATCAAATGGTTTCAATATCTGTAATACAAACAAGTTAAATTATTGATTATGGACAAAAAATAGCTCTTATAAATTGAAAGATTACAACTACAATTTGAGCATCAAACAAGCTGAAAATTCTAACATGTTAGTTCAAGAATATTAAAAATAAAATCATCTATTCATGTGTAGGCCTCACATAAATACTCAAGCAGATCAAACTTAACTTTTGCCTAATGATTCACATGGAACTAGTGTGCCAAAAATTTAAACTAAAATGTAAGTTGGCCTTTCAAGCTCTGCAAATAAATGCTTTGAAAGAATATACTATGTAATGATGCTAGTTATGAAGCCTTTATATATATATATATATATATTGATCCTGATTATAAACTTTAAAATGAAAGCTATGAGACTTCAAGTGATTTGCAAGAAATTTTTAAAAAAAGATACCAAAATTAGCACTTCAAAACATGATATTTTGAATGCATGAAGAAATATACTTTTTAGCAAAACGACATTAAAGAAAAATGAAAGAAGTAAAAGAACCAAAAAATGTTTAAATTGTCGATAACTTGCATCATGGTGCGTGTTGATTAAAACACTCGTATTACAACTGCAAAACAATTAAAAAATTTTACGAGGGAGATGATCAAGTATTAAATACTCTTATAAATCATGGACAACAGTAACCGATGCTTGTCATGCACGACAGTAACCGATGGAAGATAAATCGGATGATCAAAAATATTTGATGAAGATCTGGAATATTATGTTTGAAAATAATATCAGTAAAAGAAATCATCAATCTTTGTTGGATTCAAGACATTGAAATGTTTTCTTAAGGAAAAACATGTCACTAAAAATGCCTACTAAAGCATAATTATATGATACACACACACACAAACTTATATATATATATATAGATATAAGTACAAGTGTATTTGAGTGTATGTAAGCGTGTGAATTTATATGTATGGGTTAAGGAAAATAATACATATATATATTTATATATTATAATTATATACTCACACATACACATACCCATATACAATGGGTGTATATATACATAATCACACACACTCTTTTGCTATACACACAAATACATTTCCAAATTATAGACACACACACATATACTCTATAGCTATAGTGTGTGTGTATGTAAATATATACACATATATATATATATATTATACTACATATATACAAACACCCATAAGCGTGTGTCTGTGGGAAAGATCTATGGTGTAGTTATACCAATGGCTATATATTATTATGTACATGTGTGGGTGTACATACATGTATATGTGTGGGGTGTGTAGAGTATATATATATATATATATATATATATACATATATATAATATCAAGAAATATCAACATAATTATTAAATAAATAAATAATAATTATAATTATTTGTAATTATAATGTAATTGATTGTAATTAATCAAATACATTAATAATCTTTGTAATTAATTTGCAATATTGAGCTTGAATCAAACAATTTTCAATATACAAATTTAAAACAGCTTGAGTGCTACATAATCACACACTCTTTTGCTATACACACACAAATACATATCCAAATTATAGACACACACATATATACTCTATAGCTATAGTTTGTGTGTGTATGTAAATATATACACAATATATATATATATATATATATATATATATATATATATATATATATATATATTATACTACATATATACAAACACCCATAAGCTTGTGTCTGTGGGAAAGATCTATGTGTGTACTTATACCAATGGCTATATATTATTATGTAGTGTGGGTGTACATACATGTATATGTGTGTGGGGTGTGTAGAGTATATATATATATATAATATATCAAGAATATATCAACATAATTATTAATTAAATAAATAATAATTATAATTATTTGTAATTATAATGTAATTGGTTGCAATTAATCAAATACATTAATAATCTTTGTAGTTAATTTGCAATATTGAGCTTGAATCAAACAATTTTCAATATACAAATTTAAAACAGCTTGAGTGCTACATAATCACACACTCTTTTGCTATACACACACAAATACATATCCAAATTATAAACACACACATATATACTCTATAGCTATAGTTTGTGTGTGTATGTAAATATACCAATATATATATATATATATTATACTACATATACAAACGCCCATAAGTGTGTGTCTGTGGGAAAGATCTATGGTGTACTTATACCAATGGCTATATATTATTATGTAGTGTGGGTGTACATACATGTATATGTGTGTGGGGTGTGTAGAGTATATATATATATATATATATATATAATATATCAAGAATATATCAACATAATTATTAATTAAATAAAATTATATAATTATTGTAATTATAATGTAATTGATTACAATTAATCAAATACATTAATAATATTTGTAGTTAATTTGCAATCTTGAGCTTGAATCAAACAATTTTCAATATTCAAAATTTAAAACAGCTTGAGTGCTGGCTAAAGAATAAAATTATCTTAGCTTTTAGTTATTGAGCTTGGCTCAATATTTGTTATTATTCTTAAACCAAAAAAGCTTTTGGGAAGACAAACAAAATATTTATAATAAGCAAACTGCAAGTTTAAGAAACTTTTTAAGCTGTGGAGAAATTATTTCAATTAAAATTCATCAATTAACAAGTAATTCAAATTGGAGGTTGCAATGTCTCATAAGTAGTAATATTTATGGAGTACGAAAAATAAAGAATTGATATATTCTACAAAAAAATATGGGATCTTAATCATACACCTTACATTTAGAATTGTGGATTAACTCTATTTGCCAAGGGGCAATTTCTCAACATTGTAGAATGCTCCAACTCCCTCTCCAAACCAAGTTCACTTGCTCAATAAAAAAAAAAAGCATTTGAGCAATTACAAAAGAAAACATGCATAATTTTAAACAAGTCATGTTAAATTGATTAGTTACATAATATACAAAGACATGTTGATAGATAACACATAAACATGTCATACTCCAGCTCCCTCCCCGATGATTTCAATTAGAAGGAATTGTCTATCAATTATTGTATAGCTACCTCAATTCATTACACCAAACATTAAAGTATAAGAAAGGTATAGAAGCAGCTTGTCGTGTTATAGCTACCTCAATCTTCCTAATCAATGTTTTGATATTACACCAAACATTAAAGTGTAATAAATGTATAGAAGCAGCTTGCTTATCTCAAGCATTCGCTACTACTTCATCATAGCTATGTTGCAAGTAAGAAATATAAACTTTGCTACCCGGCCATCATGTTGTCTCTTGAAGTTGATCATCAGTAGATTTTATGGATTGAGGTGTTGTATGATGGAAACAAAACAAATATAAATTAATTAGAAAAAGGACAACAACAAATGACAATGCAAATAATAATTAGTCAACATAAAAAATAAAATTTAAACTTATTAAAAAAACAACTAATTACCTATTCTTCTCCACCTTCCCTATAATCCATTTCAAACCAAGTATAACATTTGGGATAACTTCAATTCAAATTCCCTTATAGTATGTACACATTATAAAAATAGACCCTGCAATTTATCTTGATCGTTCATTCCAACTCTACCCCTCTACATACACCATAAACTTAAAGCCATTAACAGATCTAAAAATTTATTTAGATGTAAATTTCAAATATATTCTAAACATCGAGCCACATACAAGTCTTGACATCAATGTTTACAAATCAATATAACAACCACAACAAATTTTTAAATATGACTATTGCGGAATATAAATTTTTTGTATTAACCAAAATATTTAAATCAAATACCATAAACCAAAGAGAAAATTACCAAAATAAATTTTTGACCAATTTGGATTAACTAATTCAATTTACTAACTATTCAAAATATCAAATTAAGTCTCTTAATTATTTATAAAAAATATATTTAGCCCATAGATTTTCATTTCTTGAAACTAAAGTGAGATCAAAATGAATAGTCAAGAAAAAAATTTGATAATACTTAACAACTGGGACGCAATTTTGCGAAAATTGAATAGTTCGTTAGTAACCATTTAGACAACTTTCCCATTTGGGTTGTGGGCAAAATGATAACTTTTATTAACATAAATTGTCTATTTAAAAACTCGACAACACTGTGTTACACTACACATTTGATATAAGAATGCAGGACATGATACTTTAAGCAATGCGAGACTATACCACCTTGTGGATGTGAGCCCAGTAAAAATTGATAAAATCTTTAATTAAATGCATTGAGCTCTTCTTCATCAAATGTGCTACAATATCACTCCAAAAATACAATTGTAGAACAATAAATTAACATAATTATATAAATAATATTTGAAAGGTTAAAAGCCTAGTAACAACTAAAGAAGTTATAGAAAAATCTACAAAAATACATATGTGCATGTGGGAGGAGAGAATGGTATGCTTTTATCACTTTAGATGAAATAGATACCTCTACATACAACTCTCACTAAATAAATGTATGAATGGATGGGATTAAAAATCATTATACAAATTTTTAAAAATTATTTATTGACTTTATAGAACATTCAATCATCCATTTGGATTGATAATGAGAGATACATAAATTGTCTATTTAAAAACTTGACAACACTGTGTTACACTACACATTTGATATAAGAATGCAGGACATGATACTTTAAACAATGCGAGACTATACCACCTTGTGGATGTGAGCCCAGTAAAAATTGATAAAATCTTTAATTAAATGCATTGAGCTCTTCTTCATCAAATGTGCTACAATATCACTCCAAAAATACAATTGTAGAACAATAAATTAACATAATTATATAAATAATATTTGAAAGGTTAAAAGCCTAGTAACAACTAAAGAAGTTATAGAAAAATCTACAAAAATACATATGTGCATGTGGGAGGAGAGAATGGTATGCTTTTATCACTTTAGATGAAATAGATACCTCTACATACAACTCTCACTAAATAAATGTATGAATGGATGGGATTAAAAATCATTATACAAATTTTTAAAAATTATTTATTAACTTTATAGAACATTCAATCATCCATTTGGATTGATAATGAGAGATACATAAATTGTCTATTTAAAAACTCAACAACACTGTGTTACACTACACATTTGATATACGAATGCAGGACATGATAGTTTAAGCAATGCGAGACTATACCACCTTGTGGATGTGAGCCCAGTAAAAATTGATAAAATCTTTAATTAAATGCATTGAGCTCTTCTTCATCAAATGTGCTACAATATCACTCCAAAAATACAATTGTAGAACAATAAATTAACATAATTATATAAATAATATTTGAAAGGTTAAAAGCCTAGTAACAACTAAAGAAGTTATAGAAAAATCTACAAAAATACATATGTGCATGTGGGAGGAGAGAATGGTATGCTTTTATCACTTTAGATGAAATAGATACATCTACAATCAACTCTCACTAAATAAATGTATGAATGCATGGGATTAAAAATCATTATACAAATTTTTAAAAATTATTTATTGACTTTATAGAACATTCAATCATTCATTTGGATTGATAATGAGAGATACATAAATTGTCTATTTAAAAACTCGACAACACTGTGTTACACTACACATTTGATATAAGAATGCAGGACATGATACTTTAAGCAATGCGAGACTATACCACCTTGTGGATGTGAGCCCAGTAAAAATTGATAAAATCTTTAATTAAATGCATTGAGCTCTTCTTCATCAAATGTGCTACAATATCACTCCAAAAATACAATTGTAGAACAATAAATTAACATAATTATATAAATAATATTTGAAAGGTTAAAAGACTAGTAACAACTAAAGAAGTTATAGAAAAATCTACAAAAATACATATGTGCATGTGGGAGGAGAGAATGGTATGCTTTTATCACTTTAGATGAAATAAATACCTCTACACACAACTCTCACTAAATAAATGTATGAATGGATGGGATTAAAAATCATTATACAAATTTTAAAAATTATTTATTGACTTTACAGAACATTCAATCATCCAATTGGATTGATAATGAGAGATACTAGAGGAAAGAATATTACTCCCATTAAAAGATTTTTTATTAATATATAGATATAGCATGCCACTCGATCGAAATCAACCATCTAAAAGACTCCTGCAAACTTGAAAATGACAACAATGATGGTTCACAATAGAAATAATTTTAACTGACTGAGCTAATTTATTCAAATGAACAAAGAAATGATTAAGTATTAATAAAAGCCTGTAAAAAATACAGCTATGAAGAAAATTAGTTAATCAATTAAACATGATGACAACAAAGAATTGTCATTATATCCCAAAAGCTTAATTGCACTTAGTTTCTAAACTGAATAAAAGAACAAAAGAATGGTTACTATGCAAGAAAAAAAAAAACAACTTTCTAAGAGCATATGCAAAATACTTTAAATTCCCACAAAAAACTCATTAACATTATCAAGCTCCCATAAATTGGGTATACTGAATAATTTGTTAGGAACCATTTAGACTATATTCTCATTTAAGTTGTGAGCAAAATGATAATTTTCATTAAAATAAAATTGTCTACAATGAAAAATCGACAACATTTGGTAGCATACTCAAATTTGATATGAGAATGCAGTGCATAATACTTTAAGTAATGTGAGACTTTTCCACCTTGTGCATGTGTGCCTAGTAAAACTTGATTAAATGTTTGATTATATGCAGTGAACTATTCTTCATCAAACGTAATACAATATTATTCAAAAAATACATAGCGATAGAACAACAAATTAACATAGTTATCTAAACAATTTTTGATAGGTTAAAAGACTAGTAACAACCAAGGAAGTAAGAGAAGTATCTACAAATTTTCTAGTTAAAATAAAAAAAATGCAAAAATACAAACCTAAAGCCTGAATCACATAAAATTTATTATCATTGCCCCAGCATTAATTTGATTTAATATGCCCCAAGTTTGTATATTCATTTTTCAATAATAAAAATGATCTAGTTAAAAGAAAATGACTACTGCAATATATAAAATAGATGCACAATTGCATACCTGTGAATAAGTATGGGTGTATGAAAAATAGTTCCAAGTGAGTGGATATAATTTGACTAACGCGAGTAAATTTATGTATCAATTTGAGAGAGCGATATAAAAGAAATTCACCTAATTCGAAAGAAAAGATGAAACAAGAAAAGCAGCTAGCTGATTGAATTAAAATGAAGAAAACTAGGTAGGCATGGTTGATGTACTTGAACAATAAAATGATGCTTGCATACTAGTGAGTAAATATTACAGTTGTCAACTAAATACTACGCTTATTACAATAATGATTCAAAAGAGTGGCATAAGGAGCTCACCTGACCATAGAAGATTCCAAAATTAATTAAATTAAATCATGTCCACAACACTGCACCATCCCTTGTTGCTTCAAATGGTAGAAGAAGATGAAAAGCAATGCCAAAATAGTTACCAAAATTAGCTCTTTAAAACATGACATTTTGAATGCACGAAGAAGATAAATATTTTGATAAAATGACATTAAAGAGAAATAAAAAATATCAAAGTACCAACAGATGAAGAATTTTTTCTATTATTTAGCATGCTTCAGAGAGCTTGTTCGCAATTAAAAACCTATAAATTGCTGATAAATTGCACCATGGTACAATGTTGACTAAAACACTTCTATTATTCACCTGATTCATTAGTAAGGGTAAGAAATTTACTAGTAAAGTTCAATGCAAGAAAAATAGAACGGAACTAATAAAAAGAGCAACTTAACAAATCAAATATGGATACATTCAAAAAATCAACATTGTGCATATACAGATAGAAAGTTTGTGAAATTTCATTACCTTGAGCGTGAAAGAACTTTAAAGACAATGTTGGAATAGCGTTTATAGCACCACAGTGTAACAACATTAATAGGCAAGAAAGGAAAACATAAATATTATTACCTTAAGGTTTGCCTATCAAATGCATTATCAAATCTCTCATGCATTATCAAATCCCCTTAAGTTTTGCCTATCAAATGCATTATCCAGTGGAAAAAATATCTTTATGCAAATAATATTAATGTGCAAATTACTTGAAAGATGAACAACAATGAATTGGTTGTTTGCACGTCTGCTAGAAGAATACACAGTGATAACAATATCTCATGATCCAATAGTCCCTAAACATTTTTTTAATATGAAAAGTACATATGATAGTATTACAATAAAATTTCCATAAAATGGGTGGAAATGTGACTTGCAAGATACAAAGATCTCCTTAAAGTTTGCCTATCAAACGCATTACCAGTAGATAAAAAATATCTTTATACAAATAATATTAATCTGCATCATCATATTAAATTTTGGCAAGATACTTTAAGCAACGTGAGACTTTTCCACCTTGTACATGTGTGCTTAGTAAGAGTTTATTAAATGTTTAATTAATTGCAGTAAACTTTTCATCATCAAAAGATAACAACAATATTAGAAATCACTCAAACCAATATTAGAACTGTATTAGAATCATTTAAGTGACATAAATCAGCTAGTAGGTCAACTAATAAAAACCCTAAAATTGCTCTAAGTCTTTTCCTTAGGATCTTTTATCTCACATTAGGACTATTCCTAAGACTAGGATTAGCTTATATGTAAGATTTCATTCATTAGATAAATGGGTTATTCAATGAATGAATCCTTAGTTTTATTAGTTTCTAGAAAATTTATAACTTATTTTGATTATTTTATCTTTTAACCCTTGCTTTAGGATAAGGAGATTCATCCTATTAAGTATGATTTTCTTAATAGGATCTACCTTAATCAATAGATCACTTTTAGACTAAAACCTAGATCTTATGTCTTAACCTTTTTGGATTATATAATTAAGACCAATCTCGTAGTGTTTAATCCATAATATATAGTTTAGTAGATCTTGCTCCGATCTTAGATAGGACGTCTAAATTCATAAAACTAGGACACATGATTCATTGATTGAACTTGTAGTCGTGTTTGATTGAATTAGATTAGAACCTGATCGGTTTTAATCCTTTTAATATATAAGGCCGTGCTTCTAAGTTACACTCGATAGTAGGAATTGGAGATCCTGAACTTGTGTAACTTAGAATAGTTAGAATGGTTAAAATAGATAACAACAATATCACTATATATAGAAGAGTCCCTTACTTGATGTAATTTTTGTTGCTACACATTCTTGTATTTTGTGCTTAATCCCTTGGATATATCATATAATAGAACTTTGTGCATGAAATGAAAACTTAGAATAATTTAGATAACAATTGCCTTTGGGTTCAGTATATTATTAGATTCGAGTGCACATTTACCCTAATGGATAGGGATAAAGAGTAATAAAGATGCTTAACTTTACTCATTGAGGAGTGTGTATTAAGCTTGGAACCCATATAGTCTTGCAGACGTGCTTGACTCATCAGCTATTTTTAGACGTATCCACAGAAATAAAGTAAAATAACTAAAAGATTCTACATTTGTATTTACGCTTACTGCCACTACTGCTTAGTTACTTTTTGTTGTGTTTACGTATAAAAATGATGACATTAATAACACATGTAAAATTTTCAGCCTAAAAATATACTTAGACAATTGTCTAACAAGATTTTTCTTTTATTGGTTGGGGTCCTGACATTATGAAACCGATAATGTCAGATTCAGATAGGTTTGAGGAGCTAGGTGTTGAAGCAGAGGTGCCTAACTTAGAGAAAGAGCTTCAGCTAGGAGAGCTGAATATTACTTAGTTCCTTTTAGCCACTTATGAGGATGATTGATTTATCTTTTAGTATTTTAAACTATTTAAATGTTGTAATAATACAGGTACTGTAATTGTGATTTACTTTATGCACTTTATTATTTTTGAGCTATCTTATTACTATTTCTTATGTGATGCATGATAAATAGATATACTATTTACTTTATTTAGCTTCCGCACTCTATCTATATGTCAGATTTAGTGATTGATCCTCATTCTATGCACGTCCTTCCCTTATTAGTAGATTATGGATCTACCTAATCAATGATAAGAGAGGGATTTGCATAAGTGACCCTTCGCTCCTTAGCTTAATGTGTGGGCTTAGGGAGCGGGGCGCCACACTAGGAGTGTTACAATTAGTGAACAAAATCCTTAGTTTGAGATACAAACTGCAATCAGGTTCTGCCTCCTATCGTAGTGCACTTCGATAAGAGCAGTTTAAGCAAATTAAGTACCTTAAGTCACTTTGTGTAGACCACTAACTATGTGAAAACTGTGATATGAAAACTGTGACCGGGTTCTGCCTCCTATCGTAGTGCGCTTCGATAAGTGCAGTTTAAACAAGCTAAGGGTTACATCCACATTTTTTATAAACATGTTAAACATGTGTATACAATCATCCCAGCTAATGATTTTCAAGTAAATTCTCAACTTTAACCAACTATCAGATTAAAACCTAGGAGTCAGAATACTTTTAGCAGGATTCTGCACAATGGAGACTTAGAATTCATTATCAGATTTTAAGCATTTTTCTGGATTTTAGATTTTTCTCATGTAGCATAGAAGAAAGAGCATGAGCATAAGCATGATGTGTGAGTATTAGAATGAGATATAAGTATCAGTGATGATCTATGAGTTACAGAATATTACATATATTGATTGGGGGATTTCAGGATGCATCAGCATCATCAGTAAACAGTATTCATAACTGGATGTATGTATACATTGGACCGTACTGCTCATAACAGTTCAGTGATTATTTGGTTGCATATCAGTAGTGTACAGTGTTGTGGCATATTAAGATGTACAGTTTTAGTAACATACAACATAGTTTTACATATGATTACTCTGTTTCAGATTCAGTACCATCTTGATTTATTTTAGTATTCAATTTATAGTTTAGTTTTACTTTACTTGCTTCAATTTTGTATAGTTTTATATAGTTTTATGCTTTCAGTTACCCTTACAGTATTTCGGCAGATTTAATCATATTATGTAAATGTTAAATGAGTAACTAGAACTGTTAGAGTAGTTTCGATGTGTTAGACTTATTGTCTAACACGGGGTACTTTTGGGATCTGGCAATTTGCTAGATCCTGAGCAGTATATTGAGCCAGGTTAGGAGGACACCTAGGAGATTCAGGAGGAACCCGTTGAGCACTAGTGGACTTTTCTTCAGTTTTACTTTCCGCTTAGTATTTTCAATTCAGTACTTAGTTTTATTTCAGTATTTCAATAAAATGTTTGTAATAACTCTGGATATATTTTCTTT
The DNA here is from genome assembly GCA_016760335.1 of Gastrodia elata. Classification (NCBI taxonomy): domain Eukaryota; kingdom Viridiplantae; phylum Streptophyta; class Magnoliopsida; order Asparagales; family Orchidaceae; genus Gastrodia; species Gastrodia elata. The sequence goes on along the minus strand of JACERR010000056.1, from coordinate 172,602 downwards.
TCTTTTCTGAAATGAATGTTTTCTTACAGCTCTATGATGAATGTTCTGGATGTTTGCTTTAAGCTTCCGCACTCTATTATATTTACTTATACTTAATATTAT
>JACERR010000056.1:37500-167500 GCA_016760335.1 Gastrodia elata | reverse complement strand
TGTGAGTGTGGTGCATGTATACTATGTATATATATATATATATATAATGTGTATGGGTGATATATATCAGTACACTCACATACGTGTGTGTGTGTATCCACACACGTGTGTGTTTGTGTGTATGCACATTGTCTATGCATATGCAATATCTATGTGTGTGTATCATATTTATATTCACTTTATGTGCATTGCAAATATAAATATATATGTGTGTGGATACACACTCACCCTCATACACTTACATAGTTTTTATAATATATATAGTACTCATCTATGAGTGAATATATAAATTACACACAAAAGACTAGACTATTACAGACTCTTGATGTGAATAGATAAATTTTCAAATTTTTATGTTTGATTATATATATATATCAATTTTCTATTTTTTCATAAATTTTTGAGGACGTGGCCTGTATATTTCAGTAATTATAATTTGCAATCAATAAGTTAAAAATAATATTTCAATTAAATATTATAATTCATAATATTTGCAAATAATATATGTATATTTAAATTAATTATAATTTGCAATCATTAAGATAAAAATACTATTTCAATTGAATGCTATTAAAGCTTAATGATTTGTGCTCTTGATTTTTTGTAGTTATATCAAGATTTTAAATTTCACTTAGCGTATATTAGGATAAATGAGTCAACTCATTATAAAACTAATTATTAATCTAAATATTTTTCAATTAATTTTATGTTTGGTCATATATATATATATATATATATATATATATATATATATTACCTTGCGCTCTATGGTTCCCTTGCGCCGCTCGTCCCGTCGGTGCTCCTTGGGCTTCTCCCCTTCGTCGGCTTGGCCGACGGAACCCCATCAGTCGGTGGGCTGGCCTCTCCTGCTGGTCTTTCCAGGTGACTTCGCTCCTTTCCTTATTTAGTTACTTTGTTTTCCTCTACTTTTTATTTGGTCTTTTCGCTGGGATCGTTGTTTCTTGTGCTTTCATTATGTTTTAATGGTTGAATCCTCTGTTGTGAGATCCTTTCGGGAGGTGCTGGAAAGCCCTGCATCCATCCCCGTCCCAGCTAAACCTATTACGTTCTTTAATGGTTGTCCCGTGATTTTGTTTTCGGATGAAGAAGTTTCGCTTTTGGCGGCCCACTTTGAGCTCACTTTAGTTGGCAAACTCACTCGAACGAAACCCAGTTTCGACCTTGTGCAAAGATTTATCAATCGCTTAAAACTATTAGGGTCTGTTTCTATCCGTTTGCTTGATTCCTTCCGTATTTTTCTCAAGTTCTTTTTTGACCTAGATTACGCAAGATGTTTCTCTAAGGGTTCCTATGATATTAACGGTCACACTATGAAATTGTTCAAATGGAGCCCTTTCATTGATATAAATTTTGATGTCCCTATTGCCCCTGTCTAGATTAATTTCCCCAGTTTAAGATTGCAGTACACTTCGAAAGAGGTGCTCTTTAACATTGCCTCTGCTTTAGCTAAGCCTCTGCATCTTGATAGAAATTTAGCAACACAACGTAATGTCGCTGCGCCTCGTATTTTAGTGGAAGTTAACCTAGTAGCCTCTCCCCTCAATAAAATATGGCTGGGGTCCGTATCGAAAGGCTATTATCAAAAGGTTTCTTATGAAAATTTACCATCCTACTGTAATCTCTGTAACACGTTTGGTCACAAGGACATCGTGTGTCCTCACTTGTGTGAGAGTGCTGTCACGGAGGCTTCCTCTCTAGCTATTGATACTGATGTGGTGGTTACTAATAATACCATGATTTCTCATGATGGGGCTCCTGTTAATTTCACTAATAATGTTTTTAATCTCCAAGTTGATTTGTTGAATGTGGCTAATGCAGGTCATTCTCAAGTTGGTCAGCATAAGCCTCCTGTTTCGGAAATTAATAAGTCCTGTATTGAGGGCCTGGAGGTTTCAAATTCTGATATTAATGCTGTTTCTGTACATGTTGAAAATGATGTAGTTACTGAGGATATTCTTGAGTCTGTTCTTATAAATAATCCAGCTAAGGATATTGCTTTTAATGGCAGCAACCTCCAAGCTGAATTTGGTACTGATTGCCTTCCTTCGGTTGCGGTGGAGAATTCTGTTGCAGAAAATGCGGTGGATAATTCTGTTGTTTCGGTTAACTTGTCAATCGACGAGCCTGTTGCTAAAGATCCGAGGTGCAGTGACAGTGTTTATCCTGTTAAGCCCTCGGCGGTTCTTCGTTTGGATGCGCAGGTAAATGATGCGGTGGTCACCCAGGAAAAGGTTTTCGTTCCTAATTTAATTAATAATGCTTTTACTGAAGTTGATAAATCTATTGTCTTGTCTTGTTTGAATAATTGTGAAAATAGCTTTGTTGATATTGTTTTACCGAGCCAAGTCTCGAATCTCTTGCTGGATCCTTTAGACACTGTCTCCTCCCCGGTTGCTCCGGTTAGGGATCTTTATAAATCTGGTTTGGCGGCAGTTCAGTCTCCTACCTCCCTGAATGCCGAGTGCCTTGTAGTGAACAATCCGCAATCCCCTTTGATTGGTGAGAAAACTTATATTCATAGTACTCGCAAAAAACCATCTCCTCTTTTCAACACCAACATATTTAATCCCATTGCTTGTTTAGATGATTCATCCGGTTTAATCAAAATGAAAAGCTTAGATCAAATAACTAAAAAACTTTCAAAAAACAATCTTTCTAAACAGAAGGTTCATTCCGGACCTTCTTTGGTTAATCAATAAATTTTCTTTGCTGGAATATTAGAGGTCTGGGAAACCTATCCTCTAGGATTCGGCTTAAGCACTTAGTTATGGAACATAAAATTGACATTATAGCTATTTTCGAACCTAAACTTCTAAGCAATTCTTGCCAAAAGATCTAAAATTTTCTTAATTTTGAGAATAGCACTTCTTCTCTTTCTAATAGGATTTGGATCTTTTGGAACAACTCTTGGAATATTGATATAATTAACCAATGTGATCAAGCTATTAGTTTGAAAGTATCCAATCAAAACTTTTCTGGTTTAATCACTTTTGTGCATGCTAAAAACCTTAGAAGTGATAGGCAATTACTTTGGAACTTTCTTAAAAACAGCCCTACAAACAACCTCCCTTGGCTTGTGGGGGGCAATTTTAATGCTGTCCTCAACCCAAATGAATATAAAGGTTATTCTCTAATCACTCTGCGTCAACATTTGAATTTAACACTACCCTCCTTAGTGTGGTTTAGATGATTTCAACTATACGGGTGCTGATTTCACTTGGTCCAATGGCAGAAAATTTGCCCGTCTTGACAGATTCCTTTTCAATAATGCTTGGTGTAGCCACTTCCATGATATTAAAAATTTCTCTCAAAATTCTATCAACTCCAATCATAAGCCCATATTTCTTTGTTCGAGCAATCCTTCAACTAGAATAAATAAATCTTGTAGGTTCCAAATGTTATGGCTTAACCTTCCTGATTGTATAGATGTTATTCGCTCTTCCTGGTCTGCAAATTGCAGTTGCTATGGCCTCCCTAGACTTATAGATAAGTTCAAGCGCCTTCAGAAAGATTTTAATGAATGGAATCATAATGTGGTTGGTAACATTTTTACAAAGGCTACTTCGCTTGAAAATCAAGTCAATATTTTAGAAAACACTTTTGATTCTCAACCAACCATCGATAATAAAATTAATTTTTCAAAGGCTAAAGCTGAGCTGATTCAATGTCATAATAATATTGAATGATTTTGGAAACAAAAATGTAGTCTAAGGTGGAAGCTTCATGGTGAGAAAAATACTAATTTTTATCACAACTGGGTTAACAAACACTGCTCTAAGAATAAAATTCATTCGATCATAAATCCAGAGGGTGTAACTCTATCCAAAGCTGAAGATATCCATGATTCGGCCATTAATTACTTCTCAGACATTCTTTCATCCAATTCGAATCATCAGAGTGTTCTATCGTTATGTTATCCCAAAATCGTGATTACTCATTTTGAAAATCAATCCTTAAATGCAATGCCATCAAATGAAGAAATCTGGGAGGTGATTAAAAACCTTAATCACGACTTTTGTCCCGGCCCGAATGATTTCCCTATAGATTTTTTTATAAAAGTTTGGGATATTGTGGGAGACGACATTTGTAACGGGGTCAAAGAATTTTCTTGCAACTTACCTCTTCCAAAATTTTTCTCACTCCACCATGACCTTAATTCCAAAAATCTCCAATCCCTCTTGGTGGAACCATTTTTGTCCCATTAGCCTTTGCTCCTCGATAAATAAGATCATTTCTAAATTAATTGCAAATTGTTTGAAAGATCTGCTCCCCAAGTTAATTGAACAAAATTAAAGTGGTTTATCTCCGGTAGGCACATTCAAGACAATATCCTTGCCACTTAAGAATTAATCCATTGCCTTAACAAAAAAAGTAGAGGTCACAATTTAATTCTCAAGTTAGATATTGAAAAGGCTTTTGATAAACTGGATTGGAACTTTCTCTTAACAATGTTACAAGCTTATGGTTTCAATATATCCTTCATTACCAAAGTCAAAATCTAATATCTAATGTTTGGTTCTCTAGTTTAATTAATGGAGCACCAGCTGGTTTTTTTAAATCCTCTAGAGGGCTTAGGCAAGGTGACCCTTTATCCCCCATTTTGTTCAATCTAGCTATCAACTATTGATCCATTAATCTCAATAATTCTCTTAGTTTGGACACCAATCTTCAGTTCAAAGTTGGGAACAATCTCATGATCTCACATTTGGCATATGCTGATGACTTTATAATTTTCTCTAATGCCGATAAAAGAAACATCATAAAAATCAAATTGTTACTCAACACTCTTGAAAGTGACTCGGGGCTTAAAATCAACTGTGCTAAATCAAACTTCTTCATAAATAACAAAGCAACTTCTCTTCTAAGAGATTATATATCAAATAAACTTGGTTTTAAGGAAGGCAAATTTCCTTGTAATTATCTGGGGATTCCTATTTTTAAAGGCCCGAATAAAAGCTTAATTTACAACGGGCTAATTAAGCAAATCCTCAAGCGTATTCGGAGTTGGAAAAACATTTATCTCTCTCAATGTGGTAGACTCATTTTAATAAAATATATCCTTAACACAATCCCTCTCTATTGGCTTGAAGTTACCTCGCCTACCAAAACGGTTTTAACTAAAATTAATATCATTTTCAACAAATTCCTTTGGGGTAGCAGCAAAGGTCCCAAATTAATCTGGACCAAATGGGAAAATATTTCCTTCCCCTTTTTGGAAGGTGGTCTTGGAATTAGAAATCTTGAAGACATTCACAATGCATTATCAACTAAACTTTGGTGGAAATTTCGAACCAATAGAAATATCTGGGTTGATATTATTCACGCCAAATATTGCTTCACCGTTCATCCGGTCCTTGTGCCTAGGAAGATCACGGATTCGATTACTTGGAAGAGGATGTTGGACTCAAGAAACCTAATGGAACTGTTAATTGATTGGACCCTATTGACTCCTCTTCCTTGTTTTGGTGTGATGCTTGGAGTGATCTTGGTCCCCTGCATTTAATCTGCAATCCAACTCTTGGGCTCACTCTGGGGGAATGTCTCAATTGTGACAACAACTGGAACAACAACCTCATTAACTCTATTATGCCTCCTAACTTTAGTGATCACATTTTAAATTCTAAACCAAGTTTGATGGAAGAGAAGCTTGCAACTGCTGACATTATAATCAATAATTAATTTAATCTTATGATTGCGTGGAACATTCACAGAAAGTATAAGATTCTTAATTTTAAGCCTTGGTTTTGGCACACCAACATCCCTACGCTCATTAACTTATTCATCTAGAGGTTGCACCATAACTACATTAGTGTTGATGTAAATCTTTTGTCTAGAGGTTTTAATCTGCCCTCTAAGTGTTATTGTTGTCTCTCTTCGGTTGCGAACTAAGCACTAGCCACCTATTTTTATCTAACTCTTCAGCTCAATTCTTATGGTCCACTTTCAATAGCATCAAAATCCATAATCAGCAAGTGTTTGATCTTCATGGTATTATTGCCCAATGGAATGTTAGGATTGATAAAATTAAGAAACTGCAGCTCTCAAACTTAATTGATGCCTACATTTTATGGCATATTTGGGTGGCCCGAAATAGGAAAAAGTACCATGATGCTGCTTGGAATTGCTTGAAGTTGAAACTTAATATTATTGATGACATCAATTCAGTCATCAACTATTTTTCCTCAAAGTCGATCTGCTGGTATAACATCAATAAAAATCTGTTTGCAGATTTATTTTATGTTGAAGCCCCTTAAACTTCCTGGTTGCCTTGGTTTTAAAATGATGGTATTTTCTTATTTTGGTTTGCATTTACTCTCCAATTATGATTTACTTGAAGGTAGTTACTGGTATAGCAGCTGGTTCGTCATGGATCTTTTAGTCATTGATCTTGTTCGCAAGAAGACCGGTGAGCCGTAATACTCGTTAAATATTCGAGTGCTGGTGGGAGCCCGACTTCACGGCGGCAAGGTCTTAGACTTGGCCTATGAAATTTATTCGGGGGATGATTATATGTTGTTAATTATTTGGAAGATCTGGCAGTTGACGGCTGGGTATTTTTTGCAATCGGTCGGTGGATGTTTGGCAGTGATTCTATTACTACTTTTTGTATTTTTGTGCTCTATGGCTCAAAGTTGCATAATATTAACTTTTTTGATCGCTATAGTTCAAAGTTGTCCACGGTTTATCTTTATACCAACCTTATAAATCTTTTTCATATGGTTGGGCTGCTGTATTTGATTAGAAAGTGGTTTGCTTATGGTGGCTTTGCTGCCAGGAATTATCTTGTCGCAGAGGGTTTAGTTGTCAATATTATGTGGCGAAAGTTCAATTTGTTTTTGGGTCTTATTTGCGTGGTGGCTGAGATATCGCTGGATGTGATTTATTTGCTTGATAAGATTACTGGCCGTGCTTTAATGAAAAATATATGTATCTTCCTGTTTTTTCTGAAAATATTTATTTGGTCAGTGAGATTTTAATTTATTCTGTGCCGTATCTAATTGCTTCTGAGATTGCCATTTGGGACGGTTCAGCCGTTATCTGGAGGTTGCATGATTGTAATACTTGTTCCTCTATGGGCTGGAGATTTAGAATTTTTAGGATGACATGTTGTCTAAAGGTTTATATTTGTTCTCTAAGACTATGTTTTGTGCACTATTGTTTGGAAGTATGTCGATGTGCTCCATTGGGTGCGGTGGCTCTTTCTTTGCATGGGTATACTTCTATGGTTGCTACTAGTTTTATATACCCCGGTAGCCTACAGCCTTTTACCATCTCCCCTCAAAAGTTTCTTTTGACTGTCTCCTGTCGAATTACTTGGGGCATAAGTGTGTATATCCAAGCGCATATTTCAGTTTTGGGGTTCAATTGCGATTTTTCTTCATTGATGAGTCTTGGTATAAATGATCCTCATCATGGTGCTAGTAGATGCGACAGCCAGGCTGATGATCTCTCCTCTCTGTGGTTAAAAATTTCATTATTTGCTATTTATCCTATGCTTTGGCTGTCAGTCTCTGTTTTTGCAAGTCTCTTGAGAGATCAGGTCAGTTTCTGTTGCTCCTCGGGCTGGTTTGATTGTATTCACTTTCATCTTTATTTAAGTGGTAGTCTGTATTATGTTTTCTATTTTTGTCCGAACTTTTTTTTCATTTTATGTGTTTTGGTTTGGAGATCTTTTAGGTTATACCTTGGGTCTCTATTTTTGGGGTTGGATTTTGGTTTTTAGTAGTCTAGGAATTTTGTACCCTCCCAGCCCCTACCCTGTAATCGTTTTACTTTTGATGAAATAAAATCTGTGCCGAGATGGCTTTTATTAAAAAAAAAAAAAAAAAAAAAAAAAAAAAAAAAAAAAAAAATCTATATATCTATATATATATATATATATATATATATATATATATATATATATATATATATTTGTGTGTGCATGTATGTATATGAAAGTATATATATAGCTTACATAATAATAATATATATATCTGTGCGTGTGTATGTGGGTGCATGCGCGTGTGGGTTTGTGGGTGTATGCGTGAGTACATACATACACCTAATTACACTTAGAGAGCCTAATTTCAACAAATATATATATATATATATATATATATATATATATATATATATATATATATATATATATATATATATGTACTCTTTGGTTGTATGTGAATATATGTGTATATGTGTATGGATATACTCGCACACAAAATTCATATAGCCACACCCACATAGTTTATATATACACAGTGAAAATGATATATATGTCGATATATTATGTGTAGTTGTGAGTATGTATACCCATCTATATAATATAATATATATATAATATAATATATATATATATATATATATATATATATATATAGAGATATATATATATATATATAGATATATATATAGATTAATATATATAGATATTATTTATTTATTTATTTTATTTATTTATATATGTGTTGTGTGTGTTGGGGTGTGTAAGCGGGTGTATATTTATATATTAGATATATCTGTGTTATATATATATATATATACACATATATATACATAAACTAATATAGGTGTATAAGGATTTTTTTTTTTTTTTTTTTTTAAGGAAAGCAATATCGGCGGAGATTTTATTTCATCCAAAACGATGATATAGGACTGGGACTGGGAGGTTACAAAAAACCTAGATCCTAAAAGCCATAAACCAGTCCCAAAAAGACAAGAAGATCTAGGGTATAACCTAAAAGTTCTCCTGACTCAAAAAAGAAAAAAAACACAATAGAAATTGCAAGACAAAACGATCAAAGCAGGAACCACCGCCAGCTCCGACAAACAACAAAACCAAACAAGCCACCAAGGATGACAAACAACCAGCATCAAGATGCCACTCAACACCGGAACCTGCAACAAAAAGGAGCATAGAGATATATATATATATAGAAACAAACAAAGAAGTATACAACTCGGCCAGTGCAACAGCACACCAGGAACCGGGTCGCCAAGCCAACCGGACAACACCACCGCATGAGGCAACAGTAGACCACGCAAGAAGACAACATCCACGAGGGAGGCCACAAACATCTGCAATACCAAATTCTAAAACCAACCAACCGAAGGAACAAAAAACACCACAACAGCCACAACACACAGCAAAAGAAAACCATGGGCAAGCCCCGCCCCAGAAACCAGCCACCAACCCCAAAATAGCCCAAGCCACGATTTAGTGGACAGCTCTACAAAGGAGACCACTTCCACAAAAACCACGCCAAGGCACCAAACAACAAAAGAGAGATCCAAATGAACCACCATGATGGAACAAACCAACCAGCCTCAAGACGAAACAGCAAACAAAACCCGGCTAAATCAGAAACAGCAAACAACAACCCGCAGCCAAAAAGAAGCACCAAAAACCCCACAGGTCAAACCAGCAGCCAAACAAGAGAGCCCCAAGCAACATCAGAAGAAAGGCTAGCACTTTAGGACAGCCCCCAAGGGAGACCACTTCCTCAAGTGCCTAGCCAACAAAAGAGGGGGGAAACCAGCCAACAAATTACCCAATCATATATTTCTTTTTTGCATCAGCCGCATTAATATTTTTCCAGCTCAACTTTTTTCCCCAAATATTTGAATACAACTTTTAACGTCTTCCTGAACTTTAGATATTATCGCCTCAACTTTAAATCTTGCGTTTGAGTATTTAGTTTCGTTTCTTGCTTTCCATATATGCCAAAGCGTGTAGGCGTCAATAAGATTCCCAATGTGGAGCTTCCCTTTTTTAGACATCGGCCAGCGCCCGAAAATTTCAGCAGGATTGGCGATAATAGAAATGGGGGCTAGGGAGGTGTGCCTCCAGATTTCAATACTAGGAGTGCTTTCAAAAAACATATGCATTAAAGACTCCTCTTTCGAGTTAGAATTGTGGCAACAGCAACATTTCGAAGCAATAGAGAAGCCCAGCTTTTGCAATTTGGAATCCATACTAATATAATCATTTCTGAATCTCCATAGGAAGATACTTATGAGCCTAGGAAAGCAATCATTCCAGTACCAGGTTGGGAAGGAGGGCAAGTCGTGGGTTCTGCAAAAATTCCAAAGGATATCAAGCCAAATTTTATTGTTTATATAGAATGGAGAGTTTGCCACTTTAACATTTTCAAGAATTGGATGCAGCATGATCACTTTTAGACTTTCCGGGTAGGGGATAACAGACTGGATGCGGGCCAGGTTCCATCCGGAGGCCGAGGAGAAGACCTCACTCAGTTTTATGATAGGGATTCTGAGATTTCTGTTAGATAGAAAAAACGCTTTGTCTTTGTTCCAACAATCAAACCAAAAGGATGTCGAGTGATCCGGCGGATCCCAACTTATGGATTCTTCCATTGTGTCCCTAAACAAGAGGAGGCGCTTCCACATACTAGAGTCGATGATTTTGTTAGAGACCACCGCCGGGTGGGTCGTAGCACAATATTTGGCAGATAAAATTTTGCCGAAATGGAATCAGAAGTCCGGAACTTCCACCAAAGTTTAAGCGTGAAGGCTTTGTGGATGTCACTAAGCTTTCTAATGTCAAGCCCACCTTCGGCATATGGAAGGGAGACATTTTCCCAAGCACACCAAATAATCTTGCTGCCTTTAGGATGCACCCAAAGGAATCTATTGAGGGTGGAGTAAATGTTTTTCATCACCTGACTAGTGGGAGAGCAGACTTCTAGCCAATATGTCAGAATGGTATTTAAAACATGTTTGATAAGAATGGGCCTGCCTCCTTGCGAGAGATATTTGTTTTCCCAGCCTTTTAATTTTTTGAGAATTTTATCAAGGAGACCTGAGAAGTTTGAGTTTTTGATGTGCCCAAGGTTTATAGGGATGCCAAGATAGGGGAAGGGGAATTTTCCTTGTTTAATCTTAAAAATTTGGCTGATTTTGGCATGTGTGCTAGGAGGATTTTTACTATGCACAAAATAGTTGGACTTATTGACATTTATGTTGAGACCCAAGGCCAATTCCAGCTTAGAGAGGAGAGAGGACAGCTTCCGCAGCGAGCTGAAGCTACAATTGGAGAAAATGATCATATCGTTGGCGTAGGTTAAATGAGAGACCATTAATTTACCACCCATTTTGAATTGCATTTTTGGGTTTTGAAGAAACATGCTATTTATGTTGTTAGACCACACATTTAAGGCTAAAATTAAGAGAAGAGGGGATAGCGAGTCACCTTGTCTTAAGCCTCTTTCAGCATGGAAGAATCCCGAAGGATGATCGTTGAGCATAACAGAGAACTAGTTTTGTTGGGTGATATTTTTCATTTTTGAGATGAAACTAGAGTTGAAACCGTAGGCCTCAAGGGTTTGGATAAGGAAAGACCAATCAAGCCGGTTGAAGGCCTTTTCAATATCCAGTTTTAAAATTAAGTTTTGGCCCCAACATTTTTTCTTAAGACTATGAACCATTTCTTGGACAACAAGGATATTATCTTGAATTTGTCGGCCCGGGACGAAAGCGGATTGGTTTGGTTCAATTATTGACGGAAGGATGGTTTGGAGCCATTTGGCAAGAATCTTGGAGATGATTTTGTTAATGGTGGAACATTAACTTATGGGTCTAAAATTATTCCACCAATGCGTTTTTCCAAGTTTTGGGATCAACATAATCATTGTATGAGTAAAACATTTTGGGATAGAGATGTCAAAAAAAATTCCTTAATTCCATTGCAGATGTAGAATTTAATGATATCCCAGAAGGCTTTAAAAAATTCTCCCGTAAAACCATCCGGCCCGGGCAAGAGTTGTCTTTCAAGTTTTTTATGGTTTCCCAAATTTCCAAGTCGTTTGGCATTTGATTTAAGAAAGTGTTATTCTCCGAGGAAATTATAGGATTTGGAAAAATGATTGGGCTGCTATGGGGGGAACTTGGAGGAAGAGGGGCTTTTGCATTTTCAGCAAAGTACCTCACGACCGAACTTTGGAGCTCACTCAAACTAGACATTTTGATGCCATCAGGCGAAGTAACTTCCTTGATGTGATTAATGTGTCTACGCTTTATGACCCAATTGTGGTAAAAGGTGGTGTTTCCCTCCCCCTCAACTTTCAACTTTATGGAGCATTTTGTTTCCATAAGGATTCGATATCATTATGATTACAGATTTAATTTGCTTTGGCTTTGTTCATTTCAATTCTATTAGCATCAGACGGGTCAGTCTCAAAAGTAGCTTCAAGGGAAGAGACTAAATTTTCCTGATGAGTTAAATTAGTGAAAATATTCCCAACATGAGTTTGTTCCAAATTCCTAGAGATTTCCGAAGTCTTTTGAATTTTTCCACTAATCTATATAGTCCAAACTTTCACATTGAAGGTTCCAAGAATCGGTGACAATTTTTCTGCAGCCATCATGATGAATCCAAAAGTTTTGGAAACGAAATGAATTAGGGACCCGAATAACCTTGTTCGAAGAACAGAGGATAATAGGTTTATGGTCCGAGACAGTCGAGTTTAAAGAGGTGTTTAGGATATTGGAAAAGGAGCTACACCATTTTCTATTCAAGAGGAACCGATCTAGACGGGCGAATTTTCTACCCGCAATGCCAAGTAAAGGGAGCCCCCAAGTAGTTGAAATCTTTCAACCCACACTCAAGCATAGCGGAGTTGAAATCAGAGGAGGATCTGGCATAGTCAGAGGCATAGCTTTTATACTCATTGTCTTTCAGAATAGCATTAAAGTCTCCCCCCATGACTCATGGCAAGGAGGAAGAGGCATTATTCTGAGGAAAGGCCAAAGTTGCATACGATTTAATCTGAGGTTATGAGCATGGACAAAAGTACAATGAAAGTTAAGGGTACCATTGGAGCACCGGAGATGGATTGCTTGCTCACATTGGTTTAAGATATCTATTTCCAAGTTGGAAGCCCACAGGACCCAGATTTTATTGGAATCAGAAGCAACAACATTATCAAGATTAACATACTTGCGAACTTTTTCGATATAGTCAGCTTTCATTTTAGGTTCAATAATAGCCGCAATTCTAATTTTATGTTCATACACTAAATGTTTTAACCTATTTAACGATGAGGCATTACTGATGCCCCTAATATTCCAACATAAAAAATTCTTAAGTTAATATTAGAAGTTCCAGAAAGGGACTTCTGATTGCTTTTCAAATTATAAATGAGAGAGGTAGGCTGCAAACCTGTCTCCTCCGCTTCAGAACCAATGTCTGCAAGCGTGGATAAGGATTTGAACCTGTTTGCCGTTGTGTTATTTGGGTTTCTAGTTGCCGAAGATCTGCATTGCTGGATCTTTAAAGGACTTTTTGGAGCAATGAACACAGCTTCAGCAGGCAGAGAGTCCTGCATCAAATTAACATCTGAAACAAGAGTGTCAGCATTAATAGATTGAGATTCCATACCTCCTGACAGGACAACTTCCCGAGTTGTCAATGGGCTCCACCACGGGCACCTGCTCAAGATTAGAGTAAATAGTAGAAATTATAGCATAATTGATTTCCGGGGATCTGTAGTTTATTTGGTCTCTGTTGGAGCTAAAATCTATAATAGACTTCGCATTATCCAATATTGGATAGCTAGCAATATTTGTTGTCATTGCCTCACCATCCTGAAGATTAATCTTTTGCAAACTGATGGCACTCGGATTTGAAATGGGGCTCAGAGGGGGCTCTACAACCACATCTGCAGGCTCTACAACCACATATGCAGGCTCAGAGCCCCGCATACCCTGATCAGTTAGGGAATCTGCAGGAGGGGCCAGTAAGGTAATAGATGAGATATTAGCAGGAGCTGGCAAGGCTTCCTTAAACATCGAAGAGGGGTTTTGCCTGAAGCTACAAGACTCTTTGCTGTGACCCAAAGAACTACACCAGACACAGAACAACGGCATGTTTTTTGTAAATGATATCTTGAAAATAACCCTTTGTTTTGGACCCCAACCAAATAGCTGAAGGCGGGGAGGACTCTTTGTTTATTTCCACTAACATTCTGGGTGCTGCAATGTTTCTCAAAATGGCCGTATTTTTATCAAGTTGCAAGGGACGACCTATTGCCTTACCTATGTTAAGCAGTATATCTTTAGATATGTATTGCAACCCAGCCCCGGCAAGTTGATCCACACATGAACAATAGGGACGTCGTGGGTGACATCCAAGAAGGGGTCCCATTTGCAAAACCGCAATGTGTTCCCTTTAATATCGAAAGATCCCTTAGAGAATATACGAGCATAATCAAGATCTGAGATGAATGTGAAAAAAACTCTGTGAGAATCGAAAGTTCGGATGTTAACAGGAGCTGCCAGTTTTAGGCCCTTAATGAAACCATCAATTAACCCGAAATGAGGTTTAGGTCTAGCAAATTTACCAACTAGGGTGAGAGCATGCGGATGGGCTAAGGATTTTATCTCCTCATCCGAAAAGAAGATAGCAGGCATACCCTTATATTGTTCAATCGGTTTAGAAGGAAGAGCAGATGAAGCTCCGACGATATCACGAAAGGATCTAACCGGAGTTGGGGACGACAAGGCCATACCTGTGGGAGTGAGATCAGAAGATGAAGGATGCCGAGAGGAGTCCTCTAGGACCAGGATCTCCGGTCCGTCGGCCAGGCCGACGGATGGGGGCGCAGAAGATGGCTCGATGCTTTGAGAGGGAGCCCTAGCCCGAAGCCAGGGAAAAAATATATATGATATATAGGTGTATAAGGATGTATATGTGCGTATATATATGAATATTTTATTTATTTGCACAAATACTGGTGTGCGCATATATACACACCCATTTATATATATACACACCCACTTATATATACATTGGTGTGCGTATATATACACCCTCACACACTCACATAATCTATATATGTATTTATTTATATATTTGTGTGTGTGTTTATGCGTGTATGTGTGCGCGTGTGATGTCTATGTGTGTGTATCTGTGCGTTATACACACACACATATCTATATTTTGTCCACACATGCATAATATATAGACATACTAATTGTATGTATATATCAGTTATGTGGGTGTATTTGAGTATATGACTATGAGTGTATGTATATAATCGCATGCAAACATATACACACACACAAACACACACACACACACACCACACACACACACACACACACACACACACACACACACACATATATATATATATATATATATATATATATATATATAGCTATTGTGCATTTATTGTCAAAATATAGATATATAGACACACCCACTCATATATATATATATATATATATATATATATATATATATATATATAAACAAAATTATTTACAAAATTCTGGCTAATAGGATTCAAAAACTTCTTCACTCCCTTATCGCTCCCAATCAATCTGGTTTCGTCCCAGGTAGACAGATTCAGGATAATATTTTGACCACTCAATAACTTTTCCACAGTTTAAAAAACAAAAAGAAAGACCACAACCTCATATTAAAATTCGACCTTGAAAAAGCATTCGATAAAATGGATTGGCAATTCCTCATCAAAATGCTTAAGTTTTATGGATTCAACGAAAGTTTCATCATCAAAATTAAAAATCTCATCCAATATAACTACTTCTCCGTCCTCATTAATGGTAAGGCCAATGGTTCCTTTAAATCTGAGAGAGGTCTTCGTCAAGGAGACCCTATATCTCCTTTACTTTTCATCCTTGCTTTTAATTATTGGTCCCTTTGCATTAATGTTGTTTTCAAAAGTGATTCTTCTATGCAATTTATGGTTAGAGGAGAATTCTTGGTCACCCACCTTGCCTATGCTGATGATATCATCATCTTCTATTATTCAAATATCAAGACGGTGGAGAAAACTAAAAATCTTATCAGCTACTTGGAAAACCTTTCCGGGCTTAATGTTAACTACCAAGAATCTCAATTTTTTGTTAGTTCCAAAGCCTCCACTAGATTGATTAATAGGCTTTCTAACTCTCTGAAAATCAATCAAGGCAAGCTTCCATTTAAGTATTTGGGCATTACCATTGCCACTGGTCACAATAAAAATAGCAACTACAACAACCTTATCGATTCTATCTTCAACAAGCTCCAAGGTTGGGAACTAAACTCTTTATCTCAAGGTGGTTGTCTAATTCTTCTTAAATTCATCCTAAACACCATTCCTCTCTACTGGTTGGAAGTCTCTTCCCCAACCAAATTTATCATTAACAAGCTTAAAAGCACTTTCAATAAATTCCTCTGGGTTCATCCTAAAAGCAGTAAGATGAACTGGTGTTCTTGGGACTGTCTTACTTTCCCCACAAGTGAAGGAGACCTTGTAATTCGATGTTTAAACTCGTTACACAAAGCCTTTTCTCTAAAACTTTGGTGGAAATTTAGAACCTCAAACTCGATTTGGTCTGAAATTCTTCTTGCCAAGTATTGTGCTCGTATCCATCCTTCTCAAACAACCCAGAAGATTACTGACTCTATCACTTGGAATAGAATGCTTAATTATAGAGAGTTAATCGAAGAAAACATATCTTGGATGCTATTGATACCACCACTTCATTTTGGTATGACTGCTGGAACAACATTGAAACCTTGGCCAAATCTGCCCAATTCATAAAAACCAAAAATTAATTATTGCTGATTGTCTTTATAATACTAAAGACTGGAATGTTGAGCTCCTTCAGAAGTTGCTGTCCCCTGAAATTGTGGAAAACACAACTAAAAGAACCCCTAATCTGGAGCATTTGAAAGTGGCAAACTCATCTTCTGTTATAATGGGAAACTTAAATTAACTCTTCTTTGGCATGTTTATATAACTCACAAGCTTCCTTATTTCCCTTGCTGGATTTGGAATAATTGTATCCCAACTTTGATCAACCTTTTTCTTTGGAGTTTCTACTATAAATTTATCAGTGTTGATGATACCTTACAATCCAAAGGCTATCACCTTGCTTCAAGATGTCACTGCTGCCATAATAACACTGAAAATATTAATCACTTATTCCTTAATAACTTGTCAAGCAAAACAGTTTGGTCTACCATAAGTATCATTCCTGATGATTTGCATAATCCTGCTAAAATAAAAGATCTATTTAATCGCTGGCCTACTAAAAAAATAAGATCCACATAGGCCAATTAATTGATTGTCACGTTCTTTGGCAAATATGGACTGCTAGGAACAACGCCAAGCACAACCTGTCACCCTTTAATGTTGCTAAAATTATCATTGCAATTAAAAAAGAGGTTCTTAAGTCAATAAATGTTTTTAAAGACTCTTCTTTCAGCTGGGATAATACCAACATTGATTATGTTAATCATATGCTGCATTAACAGTGCACTGTTTGGTGGTTTAACATCTTTTCTTATTTTGCTGCTATGTTGAGGTCTAATATCACTTGCATAAATGTGAAGCTGAAGGTTAGTTGGCGGTACAGGGAGGTCTATGATTGGCATTGTAGACTTTCTGCTTCGCTGAATGCTCTGGAATTTGTCTTGTACAAGCTTCATTTTAAAATGATTTACGATTACAATCTACTGCACATTCCCTTCAAAATCTTATATAACCTGAATCTCATTAAGAATATCGATTTTGCTTTATCTCGACATTATATGGCTTGCTGGATTCCTGAGCTGCATCCCATGTGGATCTGGACCTTGTGGGGTTGGTTGTCGTGGGTTTTAGAGGATGGTTATTATGTTCCGGCTGCCTGCAGGATTTGGAGTATTTCGGTGATCCATTGTTTCAGTCATTCTTTCTGGACCAGTTTCAATTTCACGTTAATGCTTTTTGCTTTGTTTGTGGATCATATTATGGTTCAGTTGGGTTTGCCTCTCTGGATTCAGGATGATCCTTGTTCCTCGTCCCTTGTGATTGCCTGGTGCCTTGTGTCTAAGTGGCGGTATCTCTTAATTTCGCCTGGGTGGCTGTTGCATTGGATTTGGTTGCCTTGTTTTGGTTGTGCCTGTTGCGGGGATTGCTTTCAGATTTTTCCTTTGCTGTGCGGTGGATCCATCGGCTACTTTGGGAGTTTTTTCTCCTTCGGTTTGTTGCGTTTGATAATATCTTCTCCTTGGCGTGGACTCAAGGTATGTTCTACATTACTACTGGTCGATTTTGTTGCGTTCGCTTCTTGTAGGTATTTCAACCCGGGCATTTTGAGAGATCCAATTTGGCTGTGGACCATGCTGTGTCTGTCATTCCAAGCTTATCATTTTTAATTTATTTTTGCTTTCGGATAGATCTTTTAGGATACACCCTGGGTCCATCTCTTTTGGGGTTGGTTTTTGGTCTTTTAGCTCTAGGATTTTTTGTAACCTCCCAACCCTACTATGTAATCAAGTTTTTATTATAAATAAAATATGCAGATTTCCCATAAAATATATATATATATATAGCCTTGTATGTATATTGATATAGACTTGATATATATAGGCTCTTGGAGTACACTGTGTGTGTGTATACATACACCAATATATACACCCATATATAGATAATAATTTAGTTCTACATATTGTTTTATATATGGGTTTTTTTGTGTATATTATATATATGCGAGTATATTATATATTAGATATATATGTGTGTATTATACAAAAACAACTTATATGTGTGTGTTTATATGCATACATATATATAGATAAATATACACTGACACACAAAGATATATTTTTTGCTCCTAAAATGCATAGATGTTTGTGATATCATAAAATCCAAATATTAATTGCCTAGAATGTATTTAGACAATATGTATAAATAATTTTTCACTTTTTTAGCTGGGGCCATAGCATTGTGAAATCGACAATGTCAGCTTCTGAGCATTTCATGGAGATAGCATCTGAGGAGGAGTTGATTCAGGAAGATGAGTGCCTTGGAGTTAAGGAGCCTTAATTAGGCGGCCTTTTATCTATGTGAGGAAGAGTGGCTCTTTCTATTTTGCTTAGAGCTTAATTTATATATTGTAGTAATATATGTATTGATTGTATTTCCCTTTACTGCATATTTATTCTAAGATGTATGTTTCATATTTTCTGCATTATGGTTCCAAGGATGTAACTTATTATTTTGTTTTTCCACACTCTAATATTCATGTATGCTCATTTAGTGAACGATTCATCTTTACATAGTGCATATCGTTCCCTTATTAGTGGATTAGGGATTATAACCTAATATAATGATAAGTTAGGGATTGCTCAGTGACGACCACCCCAACTGTTTGGGAGCGAGCACCATAGTAGGTGTCAAAGAACACCATAAAGTGTTAGATTGGAATTAGTTTTCTTATCTACCGAATGGATTGTTCTTCTACCATACAGTCACTAAATGATTACTTCAAAGGCATTCATATTACCATAATTATATGCTCAGAATAAAAGGCATAAGATGAAAATACTTGTATAAGTAATATAAATTGCTTAAACATTAAACTTAAATACTAATAAATTTAAGAATGATGAATAGCTCAACTAACTCAATAAGTTGATCAAATTTATAATATCAAAAGACACTTAAAATATAAAACTTAGAATACTTCAAGAAGTTTGAATCTCTATGGGAATTTGATTTCCAAATAGGCCAAAGATATGGGAGGCATGTAAATGTAGTCTCTGAGCAAGGAATATTAGTACTAGATAAGATGCTTTAACATGCCATCTTTAGAGCATTAAACTTTCCTATCTTATCCAAGGAGTGGCTAAAGCATGTGAGTTCCATTCTTGAAGCAATGGAATGTCCTAACGATATTCATGTCTCATTGATGACCCTTCTCCTCCAAGATAAAGCTGAAGAATGGTGGATCACCACTTGTTGGGAGCTTACTAAGAAGCAAAAGAGTGAGCGACGTGAAGTTACCTTTGAAGACTTCTGTCTCGCGTTTATTGCAAAATAAATTAAATGAATTTCTCAGTGATTTCTTCTATGTTTTCCATTATACCTCTCTTATTATGCATTCTATCTGTAATTATTAATAAAATGAACTAGTATTTTGTGGTTCTTCTTAAATTAAAAAAAGTGTTATCTTTAATCTCAGATAAAATGAATCCTGGATAGTCTTCTTCCACCCTTGCTGCATCTGACAGCTCTTCTTCAGAGATTAATGCATTTCTCAAAATTGTGCGAACTTTAGTGGACACTCACATAAGGCAAGAGAAAATAATTGAGAGACTGATCGCTATCCAAAGCAATCAAAACCTTTCACTAGCATCTGTAGCCCTTGCACCGTATTACCCCCAGCAACAACACTATTAGTACACTGATGAACTTGTATACGGTCTTATTCATTTGAGGACCCCTACCTTTAGTGGGAACATGTCAGCCATGGATACAGCTAGTTTGCTCAAATTGGTTGAGAAGAATATGATAGCATTAAGTGTCTATCTTATTAATAGTGCACATGTTCTAGGATGAGGCAAAATACTGGTGGGACAACATCTAGAGCACATTGTTCACAGAATATAAGATATAGGACATTCCTTGAAAAGCATTTGTCAAGGCATTTAGAGTAGAACATATTCCTCCATCAGCTTAAAACAATCTGGAGGATATGTTCCTAAGATTAAAACAAGCAAATCATCCCATAGCTGAATATGAGATGGAATTTCGACATCTAACATTTCTTCGACTAGTGCACTTATGAAGAAATTATCGATGGTGCTCGAATTGATCACTCCATGCACCGGCATCTATTTAATCCAAATCTTGTTAATCGCCGAAACCTGCAATTTGCGATAATGCCTCCATCCCTAGGGACAAATCAATCTCAGAGGAAAGAAGATCCCACCACTTCCTGAGCTGTCGTGGCTAAACCTCCAAGTAAGCAGATGTACAATAGCAAACCTGCAAGTCCTGCTAGGGTCTATGCCCTCACTCCGTTAGAAGCTACTGAGAACAATAACGTTGTTTCAGGTACACATTTTTGAACTAGCCTCTTTTTGCATAGTATATTTAATACTCACTCATTTAAATTTTGTAAGTAGTAATTTATGGCATGTGTAAATAGGAACCTTATGTTTGAAAAATAAGCTTTGTAATATGCTATTTGACACTGGGGCTAGTCACTCTTTCATGTCAAAAAGCTGGGCAAAATCCTATAATTTGACATTCTATTACCTAACTAGCTCATTAAGCATTTGATTACCATCTGGAGCCTACATGCTAGCTCGCCAATTTTGTATTATCTCTTTCCGCATTGCTGAGGAATAATTTGAAGCTAAACTTGTTGCTCTTCTGATCGCAAATTTTGATTGAATCCTGGGAATGAATTGGCTATGCTAGCACAATGCCACAATTAGCTATCAGAAGAAAACAGTCATCTTGGGTAGGGGTGGTCAAGCTAAGATGTTCGTTGGCAAATTTAGCACTCAGGCATCTCTAATTAATGCTTTTGAGGCAGAGAGATTAGGAATGAAAGGTTACGATACTTTCCTGGTGATAATACTAGGTGAAAAAAAGAGGTTGTGCCTATAAGGGAAAACTGTATCATTTGTGAGTTCCTTGGTTACATCTAATTCAATGATTTAAGATCAATACTAAATTAGATGCATTATTAGAATAACATTAATTGAATTATCTTACAATCATGTCATTTGATTAAGTGATTAAGGATTCAGATCTTAATCAAACTAGTTAGGGTTTAACCCCTATCCTTACCCAATTATGACCAATTGTTGATTTATAGATCAAATGTTAAATTAGTGTATTATTGATTTATTATTGATGGCAATCTCAGATTTTAACCATATATTAATTTCTTGATCAAGATCTTAAGATTTCTTAAAGTTAATTAAAGTATTTTTCTACTTTAATCAAATTGGTTAAATTACATATCTAAGATTCACATGATAGGTTCTTTACATTCATACTACTGTTATGAAAATAGAATAATAAAAATTTATAGAAATCAGAGAGTAATTAGTGCTAATCAAATCTTAATTAAAAAAATAGATTAGCACCTAATTACAAATCTAATAATTAGAAATTCATGAAACTTGGCAATGACATTTATTCATTCAAGTGAACAATCAGGGACTGAATTTTCTAAATTTGGATAATCATGAACCCTAATTTTCACTAATTATGCATTTATAAGATTAGGGCATAACTAAGAGTACATAAATCAGAAATTTAAATCACCTAGTACATGCATTCTACAAGGCATAAGAAATACAATGACACCTAAATCATGCAATTTGGTTAAGTATATATGCTAATCAATAATAATTAAGTTCTACAATAATTAGGCTAATCCAAAAAATCTAACCATTAAAAGTTAAATAGTATTTTATATTTAGATTCTTGATGATTGTTTGATTAATTTGGTATATAATATCATAGGGTTTGGGCTAGTGGATCAAAAGTTATCACATTAATTTAATTTGCATTTTTTCAATTAAATTTCCTTATGATTGGAATAATTGGATTATTTTCCTTAAGGAAATAAATCCAATTAATCAAATTTATTAAAAAAGGGTCCGGCCTATTTTTGAAATCGCGCAGGTCAAGTGGGGCCCGAGGACCCGACACTGTCGCACAGTGCGGGTCACGGGCTGACCCGAACCGCATAGTGCCATCCTCCTCGCCTCGATCCCTCTCAACAAACGCCGAATATGGAAACCCTAAATGGCAAAACTCTCAGCCTAGAGTGCACGTCTTGGTCTCAACTCAATCACAAATCCATCCTCGAACCAAGACGCACTGATTGGGACTCGAAGCCCCTTTGAGGAGGTTTGGTTCGCTCGAACCTTACTCACCCGAGAGCTCCCAAATTAGAGCTACTATGGGGAGACAATTCTCCCCATAGAGACCATGACTGACCTAGGGCTAATTCCCTACATCTTCAGGGAGGTGAGACAGATCGAAGCCCCCTAGCCTGAGGGTTTGAGGTGGACTGGATTACTGGGTCCTTACTCGAACCCAGGCCGCCTTACAAACTTAGCCCAATCAATCGAATTCGATGGATTGGAGCTCGCTCAAAGCACAATTACTATCACATTGAGTTCGATTTGATAATACACAACATTATGAATTAGAAGGAGGAAAGCTTGAGCCTCATTGGCTAGTAACTTGCAAATGGGGGTACATAGATTGATGGACGAGTTTGCAGTCGATGCAGAGAGAGATTGGGGAACTAGCTAACTTTTTGAGATAAGCTAAGGGTTCCTGAACACCATGAGACACCTTTTATCAGTGGTACGCATGCCTGGAATGCCTGGGATGCTCAGACAAACAGCAATGGAGGAAGGAGGCAATAGACTTCAATTGATCAACAAGTATCAAAGGGAGCAAAACTATGGCTATTTATAGCCTTGAAGTGGGAATGAGAAGCTTCCAGAGGCCTAAGCTCAGGCTGGGGAGACCTGAGAGATCGAGCCATAGCCGAGCTCTCAAATTTCTAATTTGAGCTCGATCGAGTCATGAGGCCCGATCGAAACCGATGTACCTTTAAGGGAAGATCCCCAATGTCATGCTGAGGTGAAGCGGGTAGTGATGGACAGGCCAGGCTATTGGAGATCCTAAGGATTTCTTCTGTCGGGTATGAGCGAGGCGAAGATGAAGATTCATAGTGTCAGTTCACTGTGGATCGTCTGATTCATCAATCAGCACTGTGAAATGGTCCCGATGGTTCGGATCCTAATGATTGGATCTGATCTGATCAGGGCCGTAGGATCCATGGGATGGATCCAATGACAGATCCACGATCCTGCTGGATTAAATCCTGGCCAATGGTTTAAAGGCACAACTATGAGATTTGCGGGAGTTCACTGTCATGCGACCCGGGCTTCGCAGCCGATCGCTCGCGGTCCGCAAAGCGAATCCTGACTGTTTAATTGGGTATAGGGGTATATTTGCAAATTTGAAAAGTTGGAAACCCTAGAATGCAATTAGACCATTTTAATTTAAATTGAATTATGGTCTATAGGATCTCCAAATTTTACCAAACTTTCACCCCTAGCTATTTTGGGGTGAGAAATTCAAAAATGCAATCAAATTTTGATTCTTAGATCAAAATATTTTAGGTCTTAATTAGGGTATCTAGACTGATCAAAATGCTAACTGGACTTAGAGAAGTCCAATTGACTTCAAATTTTCAAAATAAGCTTAACTTGGTATTCTAAATGTAATGAGAGAAAAATTAATGTCTAACTAAACTAAGAATTAATAAGATAACATCCTAGGGTTGTTTTAGACTCTCCCACTTAAGAACGATGTTGTCCTCAATATCATCTCAAGAGAGAAGACAACAATGCATAAATTTAAAGAACAAACTTACAGTTCAGAATTTAATGGGTACCTAAAACTTCAAAGATACTGGATACTTTCTCTGAATATTAGCCTCTTTCTCCCAAGTAGATTCTTCTAGAGAGCAATTCCTCCACTGAACCATTACCATTGGAATTGAGTGATTTCTCAGCTGCTTTTGATCATGAGCTAAGATCTTCATTGGCTTCTTTGCATAAGAAAGATCTGGCTGGAGAGATACCACTAGAAGTTGAATTAAATGAGAAGGATCGCAAAGACATCTTTGCTGAGAGAAGATATGGAACATACTATGGACTATAGTGAAATCTTCAGGAAGCTTCAATCTATATGCTGCAGAACCAATTTTTTCTAGAATTTTAAAGGGTCCGATGTAGCAGGGACTTAGCTTCCCAGCTACACTGAAATGATATACGCCTTTCATTGGGCTTACTTTAAGATATGCAGAATTTCCAACCTCAAACTCCAGAGTACGATGTTGAGCATCATGATACTTACTATGGCAATCTTGAGCTGCTTTTATTCTATACTGGATTAGCTGAACTTTACGATTAGTTTCTTCAACTAATTTTGTACCATATAGCTGAACACTGCCAATTTCATACCATGCTAAGGAAGTACTGCACTTCTTGCCATACAAGGCTTCATATGGAGGCATGCCGATACTCGCCTGAAAACTATTATTATATGCAAACTCTACCAACGGAATATGATCTTCCCAAAAACATATGAAATTCAGAATATAGAGATAAAGAAGATCTTCTAGAATTTGGTTTACTCTTTTAGTATGACCATATATCTAAGGGTGAAAAGCAGTGCTAATGGCTAGGGTAGTCACCAAGTCTTGATGCACTGCTTTCCATAATTTAGAAGTGAAATGACTATCTCGATCAGATACGATAGACCTTGGAATTCCATGGAGCCTGACGATTTCCTTGATATACAGATTCGCCAATTTCTCTACAGAATTGGTTTGATGCATAAGAATATAATGTGCTGATTTAATTAGTTGATCAATAATGACCCAGATTGAATTGACACCGGATCTAGAATTTGGCAAACCCATAATAACATCCATAGAAATATCAAACTACTTCCATTCAAGAATTACCAGAGGGTGGAGAAGTCCTCCATGCTTCTGATGTTCTACCTTAATTAGATTGCAGGCATGACACTTTGCTATGGATTTGACAATTCTTTTCTTCATTCCAGGCCACCAGAAGGATTTCTTCAAATCTTGGTACATCTTCGCACTTCTAGGATATACTTGGTAACCCAAATTATGGCCTTCTATTAAAATTTCTTACTGCATGGATTTAGGAATCCATATGCATTCTTCTTGATAGACTACATTATCTCACAGCTGGAGGTCAAAATGATGACCACTTTCGATTTCCATTTTGAGCTTCAGATAGTCTTCATCCTTTGTTTGGGAGATGGAGTCATCTTAATGAAATGTCAGTTTTACGGTACTCATAGATATTAGTTTGCTCAGCATAGCTCCGTGAACTGGCCTGATATCGAGCCTTCTGAATTCTTCCTCCAAAGGGCTTATTAAAGTTATTAAGGAGGAAAGTGTAGCATGACGACTGAGTGCATCGGCTACTATTTTCGCCTTACCAGGATGGTATGGAATACTTAAATCATAATCACTTATTAATTCAAGCCATCATAGCAGATGGTAGTTAATCTCACACTGGGTAAGGATATACTTTAATCTCTCATGATCGATGAATATAGAACACTGGACACCATGCAAATAATGATGCCAAATTTTCAAGGCAAAAACTACAATGGCAAATTTCAGATCATGGACGAGATAATTCTTTTCACGTGGCTTTAATTGATGAGACGCATATGCAATAACTTTTCCATCCTGCATCAGTACACATCCTAAGCAAATCCCAAATGCATCGGTATAGACTTGGCAGTTGATACCTTCTTTAGATAAGGCCAAAATTGGGGAATAAGAAAGAGCATCTTTTAACGCTTGGAATGCATCCTCACATTCTGGACTCTAGACAAAATGTACTGCTTTCTACGTCAACTTTGTGAGAGGAGACGCATTTTATGAGAAGTCATTAATGAATTTTTTATAGTAACCAGCTAAACTCAGAAAACTTTTGATATATGTCATGGACTTTAGTTGTGACCAATCCTGAACTGCACTTACTTTGTTCTAATCAACCTTAATTCCTTGTGCATCTACGACGTGACCCAAGAAAGTGAATGAGTCAAGCCAAAATTTGCACTTAGAAGACTTAGCATATAATTCATGGCTTCGAAGCCCTTCTAATACTAACCACAGATGATTTTCGTGTTCAGCTTCATTTCTTGAATAAATTAGGATATCGTTGATGAAGACGATGACAATTTTATTTAAATATGCTTTCAATACGCGCTACATTAAATCCATAAAAATGGACCACATTTATTAAGCTGAAAGATATTACCAAAAATTTATAGTGTTCATAGCGGGTTCTAAATGCGGTTTTCTCAATATCTGAATCTTTAACTCGCAACTGGTGGTACTGGATCGCATGTCAATTTTTTAAAAAACTTTAGCTCCAGATAGTTGATCAAACAGATCATGAATATGCGGCAAAGCATACTTATTCTTGATGGTTACTTTATTCAATTCTCTATAATCGATGCACATCCGCATCAAACCATTCTTCTTTTTCATGAATAAGACCGGTGCTCCCCAAGGAGATGAACTTAGGCAGATAAGACCTTTCTCCAATAACTCTTGAAGTTGCTTGTTCAACTCTTGTAGTTCCTTGAATGCCATACATTATGGAACCTTTAACAGCAATTGGTTTTCAGGGATCAACTCAATTGCAAACTCTACTTATCTAACTGGAGGAAGATTAGATAGATCTTCAGGATAGACATTGGGAAATTCAAAAACTATTTGATTGTTCGAAATAGAAATGACTTCTTTCTTCTCTCCTAACATTGTTACTAGACACGCATCACAACGTTTCTTAACTAATCTTTCAAGTTTCATCGTATTAATCAACGATGCTTGAGTTCTGAATCTTTCTACAATGGATTGCGATTGACTGCCAAAAGTGATTTTCTTCTTTTGACAATTTATGGATGCACCATGTTTACTTAGCCAATCTTGTGGGGTCTCGTACTCTTCTGTGGTTATGCTAATACTGATATTAACAAAATCATGAGGAGTATGGTGTTCTAACTAGGGCAAATCCCCAACCTAAGTTGAGTTAGGTATAACCCAACTTGTTTTAAGCAAAAGGCTTGTCACCTGAAACTGAGAACATACATCAACATATTAAAGTAGCGGAAGCAGAAAATAGTATAACATAACATCCACATCACAGCATAGTATAGAAATTTAAATGCAATAGTAACTCGACTCAAAGTGCAGAAAGTAAATACATCCAGATTAAGAATTGTTACAGGCTGAAAATTTAAATGAAAAGGAAAGAGCTCTCATCCTCACAGCAAAAAATAAAATCTAACTATGTAGCAATAGGTACCAACTGATAACAACCCCTTTTTAGCTAAGTTGATAATTTTACCCATCGCAAATTTTGACATCATACTAGGCACAAATTGGCATAGTATGCACAATGCTACAATAAATTGTCAAAAGAAGAAGATCTTTTTACAAACACACAATGCCTTAGAAACCTTCATAGGAAGGTTTAGTACCCAAAGCTCCTCAATCAATGCAATTAAAGTAGAGAGGTTAGTAAATAAAGGTTGCATAGCCTTCTTGGTGACAATGATGGGTGACAGTAAAGAAGAGATCTCTATTTTAGATATCAAGGTGGTCAGAGAATTTGCATATATATTCCTAGAGGACTAGCCAGGATTACCACCAGCAAGAGAGGTAGAGTTTGCAATCAATCTAGTTCCTGGTACACAACCATTATCAAAAGCACCTTATAGAATGACTCCAAAAGAGTTACAAGAATTAAATAATGAGCTGCAAGAATTGTTGAATAAATGATTTATAAAACCTTGTATGTCCCCATGGGGAGCTCTTGTTTTGTTTGTAAGGAAGAAGGTTGGGTCTATGAGAATGTGCATAAACTATCAGGAATTAAACAAGGTAACTATGAAGAATAAGTATCCCCTTCCTCGAATTAATGACCTTTTTGATCAATTAGTTAGTGCAGTTGTATTTTCAAAGATTGACTTAAGATCTGGATATCTCCAGATAATGGTGAAAGACTCAGATGTGGAAAAGATGGTGTTCTGTACATGATATGGTTATTATGAATTTCTCGTGTTGTCTTTTGGTCTTTCTAATGCACCCTCTATGTTTATGGACTTAATGCAGCGAGTTCTAAAGCCCTACTTAGATAAATTTATTATTGTTATTGTTGATGATATCCTTATTTATTCTAAAACCCTAGAAGATCATGAGGATCATTTGAGAATAGTACTAGAAACACTTCGAGAGCATGAACTATATGCAAAATTCTCAAAATGCGAGTTTTGGTTAAGCTCAGTATCTTTCTTCGGGCATGTAGTAGATGCTCTAGGAATTTGAGTAGATCAACATAAAATTAGTGCCATTTAAGACTGGGCTCAACCTTAATCTGTTATAGAAATCGTGGGGAGTAGGGAAGATCCCCTGTACTACCATGCACTCAAAGACAGCAGGAGTTATCAGGGTCCTTCAGGAAAACTGGGGACGATAATCTACAATAGGGGATAGGCTTGACACCGTATGATCTTCATTCAATTGGAAGCAGATGATCTTATCTAATTTCTATTAACAAATGATCGCATGAGAGGTAATAGTCGTTCGATCATAGAATGGATCCAATGGCGGACAGGCTAGAATTAAACATGGGATCTAGACCGTTAGATCTAAGGCACTAGGATTCGTGCGGCGCCACCTATACGATGCAAAAGCTTAGCCGCTATCGGGGCCTCGCAGCAGATCTGCCACGGTCCTGACAGCAGATCCTGACCGTTGGAGTGGCAATTATCAAATATAAATAAATTAGAACCCTAATTTGTAATTTCCCCAATTAAATTAATTCCAATTTATGCCTAAATGATCTTCAAAAATTCCCAAACTTTCACCCCTAACTAATTTGGGGGTGAGGAATTAAAAAATGCAATCAAATTTTGAATCTGAGGTCAAAATATTTTAGTTATTATTTAGGATATCTTAATTAATCAAATTACTTAATTGACCTACAGGGATCCGGTTAAACCTAAATTTTTAAGGTTAGCTTAAAATGATGTAATGGATGATAAGGAACTATAATTAAGGCATGGTTAAGCTTAGATTAAGCTAAGTAACAACCTAGGGTTGTTACACTAATAGATACTGCTATGGAAGATGGCATGGCAGTACGGGGATCCTCTCTATTCCCCACTACTATCCTAATTCCAAAAGTGTGGACTGCCATAATCCTGGGTTTGCCCCCTACTTTGACCTAACCAATCTCCAAACTCTTGAGCCAGTCATGAATGGCTGGCCCAAGCACCCATTTTCCTTCTTGGGTTATAAATATCCCAGGGAATGGTATGGTGAGCTCTTTTGCTCACCTTACATGCTTCTGAATTCCCTCAAATTGCCCTGAGGTCTTCCCCACAAACCTGACCACTCTTCTCTATCAAACCAGCTAATCTCGATGCGATCTGATCCCATCGGAGGGTGAGACACGGCATTCGAGTTCCTTAGATCTTCCTCTCAATCCCCGGAAGCTTCAACAACCCGGACTCACTCTCCCAACATTCCAAGAAGCTTCCAGCAA
Organism: Gastrodia elata; assembly: GCA_016760335.1. Lineage (NCBI taxonomy): Eukaryota > Viridiplantae > Streptophyta > Magnoliopsida > Asparagales > Orchidaceae > Gastrodia > Gastrodia elata. The sequence continues at coordinate 137,544 of JACERR010000056.1, read as the reverse complement.
CGTCAACCTGGTACCCCCTTTCTACGTGTAGTAAATAAAATGCTAAGAACCATGGAATTGAGTGAACTCATAGTTGATTTCATTATCTTGTGTCTCTTCCTATGTGTAGTAAATCAAATGCTAAGAACCATCGAGCCATCCATTAATGATAATTGTTTAGACATTACAAAGCACTGTCTAAGATTGGTCGTATTGAGCAGGGCAATTTAGTTAGGGCCACATCAACCCAATTGCACAATTTGATCTCTAGTGGACCTGTGGAGTGATTGCTTATCGATCCTTGATAGAATGATAAGGATTAGTTAGCTAGGGTTTGACCCAGTAGTTGTTCCTCACTCGGGCCGCCACTATGTTTTTTAGTGAATGGTCCAAGTAAGGACGCAAAGATTTAGTCACTCTCAGGTAATGCTAATAAAAGGTTTAGTTTTGCCTTAATCAAGGGATGGTGTAGGGATTTAGATGCGCTAAAATGGTAGTTTATGGGGGGTGATTTACTACCCCATAGTAGGGTCAAGAAGCTGATTAAGACTGAACAGGGTCCTAGAAATTTAGTAGGCCTAATTTGGGGCTTTAGAGCTCAATCGATCTGTTTTGGCCCAAGCAATGTGTGTCAATCATTCGGGGTGTCAGTGCAACCAGAGAATGACAAATTTGATGATTAGGGTTAACCATAATTGTCTGCTATCGGGAGGCTAGCGTGAGGAAGGGGATGACTGTGTAGGTCTGCCTAGCCCGTGATCCACGCTGTCCCATAGTATTGGGCCAACAGGCCCAACCGACCAGCATGGTTTGATTATTGGTGTGGTGCTTCAACCCCACAGTTGGTATCAGAGAACTCCATAAGTTGTCAGGTTGGAATTTGCATTCCTCTCTACCTAATAGATTGTTCTTCTGCCACTTCATCACTAAATGGATACTTGAAATAACATCCATATCATTATGATTGTAACTTTGAATATAGTAAAAGATGAGAAAACTATAAAAAATGCTAAAATATAAATATATAAATACTAATACACTGCTCAACAAACTAAATGAATTTAATGATATTTATTAGTATAGAAGACACATACGAATGTCATTCCTAGTTTATCTAAGAGAATTTGAGGCTGTATTATAAATATGAATTCCAAATAGTTCAAATGCACAGAAGAAATATAGAATGAGTATCTGAAGAAGGAGTGCTAGTGCTAAACAAGATGCTGAAGGAAGGCACCTACCAAGGACTTGACTTTCCAATTCTAGCCAAAGAGTGGATTGCAAGGGTGGACTGTATTCTTAGAACCATGGAATGGCCTGACAACTTTAAGGTAGATATAGTGTTATTTCTCCCTAGAGATTATGCAAGCGAATGGTGGATCGTTACTATAAACATTTATCTAAGAAGCTTTGTGTAGCTTTTTTGCTAAATATATAAGCTAAGATCTTTACTAAGATATGTATCTATTCTATGTTTTCCAATTTGTAATAACTTCATCTTTGAAGAGTAATAAAAATTTGACAATATTTTAGTTCTTTTTCATAAGACTAAGGCTGGTCATTTTTATTTCAGAAATGAATCCTGCCACTTCCCCCACTGTGATCAATGCCACCCCTTATTTTAATGACCCCCCAATCAACACCATCACTGCATCCAACGATAACAATATAAATGAATCGGCTTCCATCAAGAGCATGGTAAATACATTTCACCAATAAGCTCTAGGTATTTAGAGGCTAATGTTTGCATTCCGTCTATAAACGCCAGCACATCGTCAGCATCACCTGTAGTCCATGCATTCAACTCTAACCGTCAGTTTGGCAATGGATTACTAAATAACTTCTTAAGGTCAAGACCACTTACATTTGGTGGGACTTTATCTCTGTTAGACACGATAACTTGGTTGAGAACAATAGAAAAGAACTTCACTAGCCTAGTTGTCTAAATTACTAGACAATTTGGTTAGCTACACACTTACTTCAGGGTGAAGCTGAGCATTGGTGGGACAACATTCGGGAGACTGGTTTTGAAGAATATGAGTTAGAAGATATCAAATGGGATTAGTTTGTGGAGGCCTTCTAGGAAGCCTTTGTGCCCCTATCTACGAAAAACAACATCGATGACTCTTAACTGAAGTTGACTCAAGGGAGCCAATCTATGGCTGATTATGTAGCATAATTTAGAAGACTAGTTTGTTTCACACCAAATTTGGCACCCACGGAGGAAGATAAATATTATTATTTTCAAACTGGTCTCAGTGAATCCATTAAAGATCCCATCACTCCATTTCAATAACCAACTTTGAGTAACTAGCAGAGATAGCACAGGTGGTAGAGCACCACCAATCGACAAAGGATTTCAAGAGAAAGGCATTCACCATATCAAATCATTATGAAAGTTCCAAATGCCACTGTCCCAGCCAAGGGAGAGCATATCAGAAGGAGACTACTGAATTTGCCAAGCAAAATCCAGAATGTACACGACCTCATCCTTATGGAAAGTGTTACCATTTTGGTCGATCCTATTTTACATGTGATTGTTTGGGCCATAGGTATCAAATGTTAAAGTCCAGAAATATGATTGATGGAGCTCTGATTAACCATTCTCACCAGGATAAAGTGTTCCAAGCCACTCCCCTAAATAAGAGAGAACCAAGGATGGCTCTGATGCCACCCCCAGCTGGAGAGAACCAGCCTCCTTCTAAGGTACAAGCAACTACTTCCCAAACCTCAATTCAAAATCAAGTAAGGGTCAAAACAGCGAATAATAGACCTTCAAGAACGGCCAGGGTTTATAACCTCACTCATGTTGAAGCGACTGAGGACAACAATCTTGTCTCAGGTACACATCATTAAATATTTCTTTACTTATAACATTACAGTCTTTATTAAATGCTTTTCATTAAAATTGGTTAAAATAGGCACCATATGTATAGAAGAAAAGCCATGTAATGTATTATTTGTACTAGGGCTAGCCATTCATTCATCTTCGAGAACTTTGTAAGAATACTGAATCTAGCTTCCTATAAACTCGCTTAAACTTAAGTGTTGGCCTCCCAAATGGAGCCCAACTTAGCGCAGTTAAGTTTGGTGATTTACAAGTACCAATTAATAACATCTTTTCTACTAAGTCGATCATTTTACCCATTGTAAAGTTTGACATCAAACTAGGCATGAATTGGCTTCCTATGGACAATGCTACTATAAGTTGTCAAAAGAAGAAGATCATTTTAAAAATACACAATGCCTCAGAAACCTTCATAGGAAGGTTTAGTACCCAGAGTTCCTTAATCAATGCAATTAAGGTAGAGAGGTTATTAAATAAAGGTTACATGGCCTTCTTGATAATAATGATGGGTGACAGCAAAGAAGAGGTCTCTATTTCAGAAATGAAGGTGGTCAGAGAATTTGCAGATGTATTCCTAGAGGACTTGCCAGGATTACCACCAACAAGAGAGGTAAAGTTTGCAATCAATCTAGTTCCTGGTACACAACCATTATCAAAAGCACCCTATAGAATGGCTCTAAAAGAGCTATTGGAATTAAATAATTAGCTGCAAGATCTGTTGAATAAAGGATTTATAAAACCAAGTATGTTCCCATGGGGAGGTTCTCTTTTATTTGTAAAGAAGGTTGGGTCTATGAGAATGTGCATAGACTATCAAAAATTAAACAAGGTAACTATTTAAAATAAGTATCCCCTTCCTCGAATTCATGACCTTTTTGTTCAATTAGCTGGTGCAGTTATATTTTCGAAGATTGACTTAAGATCTGGATACCACCAGTTAAGGGTGAAAGACTCAGATGTGGAAAAGATGGTGTTCTGTACATGATATGGTTATTATGAATTTCTCGTGTTGTCTTTTGGTCTTACTAATGCACCCTCTATGTTTATGGACTTAATGCAGCGAGTTCTAAAGCCCTACTTAGATAAATTTATTATTGTTATTGTTGATGATATCCTTATTTATTCTAAAACCCTAGAAGATCATGAGGATCATTTGAGAATAGTACTAGAAATACTTCGAGAGTATGAACTATATGCAAAATTCTCAAAATGCAAGTTTTGGTTAAGCTCAGTATCTTTCTTGGGGCATGCAGTAAATGCTCAAGGAATATGAGTAGATCAACATAAAATTAGCTCCATTCAAGATTGGGCTCAACTTAAATCTATTACAAAAATCTGTAGTTTTATGGGATTAGCTGGATATTATAAAAAATTTGTTAAAGGTTTCTCCCAGATTGCTTCTCCCCTAACAAAATTGACTCAACAGTCAGTACCATTTGTTTGGTCGTTAGAATTTGAGAAAGCCTTTCAAACCTTAAAGGATGCACTATCTTATGCTATTGTGCTAGTCCTTCCCAAAGGAGTAAACTACCAAGTATATAGATGTCTCATGAATTAGCTTATCTGAAGGTAAGTTCAATGAAAGGTGTCTTTAGATTTGGCATAGCTGGGAAACTCAGTCCCCGTTATGTTGGGCCATTTGAGATAATTGAGAAAATAGGATCTTTTTCCTTTAAACTAAATCCGCCTCATGACTTTGCAACAGTTCATAATGTATTCCACATATCATCATTATGGAAATGCCTCAGAGATCCTTCTCATTTAATTTAGTTTCGAGTAGTAGAAATTCAACCTTATCTTATTTATGCTGAAGAACTAGTTAAAATTATTGCTCGTGATCAGAAGCGACTAAGAAGTTATTATATCCAAGATCAAGGTTCAGTGGAGGAATCCTTCATGTAATTAAGCCACTTGGGAAAATGAGGTGGATATATGCCAAAAGTACCCAAGCCTTTTTAACCAAGGTACTTTTTTATTTTCTTTTTATTTCAATTCGTCATCTTATTTTCTGCTTTATTTCACTGTGCTTGAGTGTTGTCGAGGACAACATCGTTCTTAAGTGGAGAGTCTGTAATAACCCAGGTTGTTACTTAAGTAAATTAGGACTAAAACAAGTTTTGATTATGATTTTTATACTCTAATTAAGTTATTAGGAGTTCACCATAAAAGCCTAGTCCAAATCAAGAGTCAAACAGATCAAATTCTAATTTTGGGAATTTTAAGAACCCTAGAATTTGACCTAATTGTTTTGATTTCAAATAAAAAATTAGACTTTGCCATAGCACTCATTGCCACCAAAATTAGATATGGGTGATGTTTTAGTAACAATCGGAAGTCATCGAAATTTTATCAAATATTTTAATAACATTTAAATATCTTAAAAATTTGAATAATTAAATACTCGTTAAAATAAAAATATGACTTCACCATTGTATTCATCACCTCTCAATTAGCAAGGGGTAATTTATTGGAAAATTTTGGAATATAATTATTTAATTAATTTAAAATGAGAGAAAATGTTTAAAATTAATTAAATATTAATATATATGTTAAATACTTAACCGATGTCGTTTCCCCTAAGTAACGACATCCGCTCCTTTTAGTTAAGATCTAATGGTTTATCTCGACCATCCGATAGAAAATTAAATGGTCAGCGCATCATCCCTATCATTCCATGCCATGCGCAGAGCTCGTGGCAACTATTCGCTCTCACCACAAGCTCTGCACACCAGGTGCCTTCCACTGCTCTTCGATCACCATTTTCCTTTGTTAAGAGTCACTAATGGCCTTAGATCTCAGTTTTTCATCTTATTGTTAAATATTATTTCAATTTATTGATGACACTAAAATTCTAAGCTAGTTAGCACTTTGAATTTTTAAATTTGGAGTTGAATTGACTAAGTTATGATCAATTGAAGATTAGAGTCATTTTGGTCATTTTTAGGGAATGATCATAAATGTCACTTTTCAAACTAAGCTCCAAATGGGAAAACTAATACTTCTATAATAATGGTGCTATTCTCCTGACTATTTTAAGACCTATAATGCCTATATTTGAATAACTATGTTAAAAATTGTGAGGGTTTGTTTATGACCTAAAATGTCACTATGTTAAATATACACCATATCGAACTTTTGAATTACGTCATTTGATTCGTTTTATTTTATGAGTAAAATGAGTCCTATATTTGTTATGTTTGAATCATTGTATAAAAAATTATTAAACTTTAAAGTTTTAATTAAATTAAATTAATTTATTTTATTTTACTATTAATTTATTCAATTTGAATTAATTACTTTTCAAAATATTATAATAAAACTTACTACTTTTAATTTAATTAATTGCATAATATTAATTAATTAAATTAAGCTAATAATTAATTAAATTAATATCAATTAATTTAATTTATTAATTCTTTGCATTTAATTTTATTTATTAAATCACTTATTAATTCTAAGTATACCTTTCTGTTTTAAATAAGCTAATTAATTAACTTAATTACACTAATTATGATTAAACTAATCTAATTATTCTGTTAATTATATATATATACATATATATATATATATATATATATATATATATATATATATATTCATACATATATTTATTATTTTATCTGAATTTAATTTAACTAATTTGTTAATACTAATTATGTATTATAACCTATTTAAGATAATCTATTAAACAAATTAATGATTAATTAACAACTAGTCTTACGGCTAATTAAGTTTACTTAATTCATCTAATTAAATTATTTTAGATTAATCTATTTATTCAACCATTAATTAAATAACATTATTCTGTTAATTTATTTAACTACAATTAACAGCTGGTTAACTGATCTTAATTACTCATTAACTATAACTAATTATAATATATATACTAACTTTAATTATATATTTAAATCTATGCTCTGTTAAGTTAGCATATATATATATATATATATATATATATATATATATATATATATACACGGTTTTATTTATTTGCAGAAAAATGATGGCGGCGGGACCCAGCGCCACGTGGCGGCCATTCAGTGGCCGAGAAATGGGAGCGGGCCCCACGGGCTGACAGCCGCAGCCCCCGTGGCAGGTGCTGAGAGGGTAGCGGGATGCGGGTGGGGCCGGTAGCTGCGGCCGAAGAGATGCGCTTCTTTAGAATTTGATTCCTCTAAATTATGTATGTTTCATTTGGAACTCATAATAGATGACTTGAATGCATTGTCACGATTGATGCATTTAGAATTTTTAAGCTACTTGTATTTTATTATGTTGGATTTTTATTAGAATTAGTAAATGTTACTATATTCTAAATCAATGATAGTTCTTTACAGAAGTTTTCTTCTATATTACCTTCTAATAAGTTGAGAATTATACAAGCATTTCATGTTTTATTTCATTTATAAATGTTATATGCATAACTATGGAATGTTGTACTAATTACTCATCTCATGCTAGTATTAAATTAGAAATAAGCAATCCTTCAATGTAATGCATTGACATAAAGTTAGCTTTATATTGTTGATCTTTCCAATTAATCTTCCAAATGAATGGAAGACTTACATGTTTATGTCAAATGTGTTTTTTCTTAACAATTACAATAGAGTTCATGCCAAAATTATTAGAATTGGAATGAGATATTTATGTTCCTACATGTTATTACTTCTCCTTTAGTTGCATGTTTGAATTAACTAAGAATCTTTCAAATTCTTTTGTATTCTATTTCAGCTTAACACTTTCAATTGCTAAGTTAAGGTTCTTTGAAAGAACTAATGATAACACTTGTGCTTAAACAATCACATAGATGATTAGCACACATTTCCATTGTCTTTAACCTTTCAAATTTAGTTCTCAATTCATTAAACTAGAGAACAATAGCTTCCTTTCATGCTTTAAATTAGTTGTTAAATTTCTAATTTTTGACAACTATAAATGAATTATTACTTGTAGGATATATTATACTTCTTTCCTTACTTTCAAATGCTCAACGTCAATTATTCTTTGATAACTTCATGATTGGATTGATTTGATACTTTCTAGTTTATAACTAGATGAAGCTAATAGAATTTCTTTTAGCTTATACTTTCATTTGCTTAGCAAACTATAAATCTTACTCTTCCTCACTAGTTTCCTTAAACTTTAATCATTAATCTATTTGATTTGATTAGTTTAAGACTAGTATAGGATGATTTTAATTTTCTTGAAGATACTATTTTCAAAACTTCTCTTTCTTCTTCCATTAAATATAATTACTTAAATATTAATATCTTAAAGTCAAATAGGAGCTCAAATAGCTCCAATCATTAAGTAGATCATTAAAAATTTAGATAACAAAAGGATATCACATATTTTACAATTATTGAAATGTATTGAATGCTTGCTTAGCTTTGAGCGTTTTCCTTGAACATTTAAATGCACTGAAGACATATAGAATGAGTATCCGAAGAAGGAGTGCTAGTGCTAAACAAGATGCTGAAGGAAGGCACCTACCAAGGACTTGACTTTCCCATTCTAGCCAAAGAGTCACTTGCAAGGGTGAACCGTATTCTTTGTACCATGGAATGGTCAGATAACCTTAAGGTAGATATAGTGTTATGTCTACTTAGAGATTATGCAAGAGAGTGGTGGATCGATACCTATAAACATTTATCTAATAAGCTTCGAAGAGAGTGTCGTGAACTCACTTATGAAGACTTTCATGTAGCTTTTAAATACATAGGCTAAGATCTTTACTATGATATGAATTTGTTCTATATTTTCTAATTTGTAATAACTTCAACTTTGAAGAGTAATCAAAATTTGACAATGTTCTAGTTCTTTTTCATAAGACTAAGAATGATCATTTTTATTTTAGAAATGAATGCTGCCACTTCCCCCAATAATACTCCGATCAATGCCACCCCTTCTTCTAATGAGCCCCAATCAACACCATTGCTGCATCCAACGATAACAATAGAGATGAATTGGCTTTCATCAAGAGCATGGAAAATAGATTGAAGCAACAAGCTCTGGCTATTCAGAGGCTAGTGTCTGCAATACCATCCATAAATGCCAGCACATCGTCAGCGTCACCTGTAGTTTACTCATTCAACAATAACCGTCAGTTTGGCAATGGATTACTACATAACTTCTTAAGGTTCAGACCACCAACATTTGATGGGACTTTATCTCTGATAGACACGATAGCTTAGTTGAGAACAATAGAAAAGAACTTGACGAGCCTTAGTTAACTTAATTACTAAACAGTTTAGTTAGCTACACACTTTCTTCAGGATGAAGCTGAGCATTGGTGTAACAAAATTCAAGAAACTCATTTTGAAGAATACAAGTTAGAAGAAATCGAATGGGATTTGTGTGTGGAGGCCTTCAAAGAAGCCTTTGTGCCCCCATCTATGAAGAACATCATCGGTGACTCTTTACTGAAGCTTACAAAAGGGAGTAGATCTGTGGCAGATTATGTAGCAGAATTTAGAATGTTGCCCACCGAATTTGGCACCCACAGAGGAAGATAAATGTCAGCATTTTCAAAGTAGTCTCCGTGAATCCATTAAAGATCATGCTGTTCCATTTCAATTAACCATCTTTGAGAAACTAGTAGAGACAGCACGGGTGGTAGAGCACCACCAATCAGCAAAGGATTTCAAGAGAAAGGCATTTACCATATCCAATCGTTATGAAAGTTTCAAATGCCACTGTCCCAACTAAGGGAGAGCATATCTGATGGAGGCTACTGAATCTATCGAGCAAAATCTAGAATATACGCGACCTCATCCTTATGGAAAGTGTTACCATTTTGGTTGAGCCTATTTTACATGTGGTCATCCGGGCCATGGGAATAAATTATGTAAGTCCATAAAGACGATTGATGGAGCTCTGATTAACCGTTCTCACCGAGATCAAGTGTTCGAAGCCACTCCCCTAAATAAGAGAGAACTAAGGATGGCTCTGATGTCACCACCAGCTAGAGAGAACCAGGCTCCATCTAAGGTACAAGCAACTGCTTCCTGACCCTCAATTCAGAATCAAGCAAGGGTCAAAATTGCTAATAATAGACATGCAAGAATGGCCAGGGTCTATAACCTCACTCAAGTTGAAGCATCTGAGGCCAACATTGTTATCTCAGAAACACATCTTCAAATATTTCTTTACATATATTATTACAATTTTTTTTAAATGCTTTTCATTAAAATTGGTTAAAATAGGCACCATATGTATAGATGAAAAGCCATGTAATGTATTATTTGATACTGGGGCTAGCCATTCATTCATCTTCAAGAACTTGGTAAAAAGATAGAATCTAGGTTCCTATAAACTCGCTAACACCTTAAGTGTTGGACTCCCATCTGGAGCCCAACTTAGCACAGCTAAGTTTTGGGATTTACAAGTACCAATTCATAACAACCCCTTTTTGGCTAAGTTGATAATTTTACCCATCACAAATTTTGACATCATACTAGGCATGAATTGGCATAGTATGCACAATGCTACTATAAATTATCAAAAGAAGAAGATCATTTTATAAACACACAATGCCTCAGAGACCTTCATAGGAAGGTTTAGTACCTAGAGTTCCTTAATTAATGAAATTAAGGTAGAGAGGTTAGTAAATAAAGGTTGCATGGCCTTCTTGGTGAAAATGATGGGTGACAGTAAAGAAGAGATCTCTATTTCAGATATCAAGGTGGTCAGAGAACTGCATATGTATTCTTAGAGGACTAGACAGGATTACCACCAAAAAGAGAAGTAGAGTTTGCAATCAATCTAGTTCCTTGTACACAACCATTATCAATAGCACCTTATAGAATGTCTCCAAAAGAGTTACAATAATTAAATAATCAGCTGCAAGAAGTGTTGAATAAATGATTTATAAAACCTAGTGTGTCCCCATGGGGAGCTCTTATTTTGTTTGTAAGGAAGAAGGTTGGGTCTATGAGAATGTGCATAAACTATGGGAATTAAACAAGGTAACTATTAAAAATAAGTATCCCCTTCCTCGAATTAATGACCTTTTTTGATCAATTAGCTGGTGCAGTTGTATTTTCAAAGATTGACTTAAGATCTGGATATCTCCAGATAATGGTGAAAGACTCAGATGTGGAAAAGATGGTGTTCTGTACATGATATGGTTATTATGAATTTCTCGTGTTGTCTTTTGGTCTTTCTAATGCACCCTCTATGTTTATGGACTTAATGCAGCGAGTTCTAAAGCCCTACTTAGATAAATTTATTATTGTTATTGTTGATGATATCCTTATTTATTCTAAAACCCTAGAAGATCATGAGGATCATTTGAGAATAGTACTAGAAACACTTCGAGAGCATGAACTATATGCAAAATTCTCAAAATGCGAGTTTTGGTTAAGCTCAGTATCTTTCTTCGGGCATGTAGTAGATGCTCTAGGAATTTGAGTAGATCAACATAAAATTTGTGCCATTTAAGATTGGGCTCAACCTTAATCTATTATAGAAATCGTGGGGAGCAGGGAAGATCCCCTGTACTACCATGCACTCAATGACAGCAGGAGTTGTCAGGGTCCTTCGGGAAAACTGGGGATGACAATCCACTGTAGGGGATAGGCTTGACACCGTATGATCTTCATTCAATTGGAAGCAGACGATTTCTATTAACAAACGATCGCGAGAGAGGTAATAGTTGTTCGATCATAGGACGGATCCAATGGCGGACTAGCTATACTTAAACATGGGATCTAGATCGCTAGATCTAAGGCAGTAGGATTTGTGCGACGCCATCTATACGATGCAAAAGCTTAGCCGCTATCGGGGCCTCGCAGCGGATCTGTCACAGTCCCGACAACAGATCCCGATCGTTGGAGTGGCAATTATACAAATATAAATTAATTCAAACCCTAATTTGCCATTTCCCCAATTAAATTAATTCCAATTTATGCCTAAAGGATCTTCAAAAATTCCAAACATTCACCCCTAACTAATTTGGGGGTGAGGAATTAAAAAATGCAATCAAATTTTGAATCTGAGGTCAAAATAGTTTAGTTATTATTTAGGGTATCTAAAATAATCAAATTACTTAATTGACCTACAGGGATCCGGTTGAACCTAAATTTTTAAGGTTACCTTAAAATGATGTAATGGATGATATGGAACTATAATTAAGGCATGGTCAAGCATAGATTAAGCTAAGTAACAACCTAGGGTTGTTACACTGATAGATACTACTATGGAAGATGGCATGGCAGTACGGGGATCCTCTCTATTCCCCACTACTATCCTGATTCCAAAAGTTTGGACCGCCATAATCCGGGGTTTGCCCCCTTCTTTGACCCAACCAATCTCCAAACTTTCGAGCCTATCATGAATGGCTGGCCCAAGCACCCATTTTCCTTCCTGGGCTATAAATATCCCAAGGAATGGTATGGTGAGCTCTTTTTCTCACCTTACATGCTTTTGAATTCCCTCAAATTGCCCTGAGGTTTTTCCCACAAGCCTGACCACTCTTCTCTATCAAACCATCTGATCCCAGTGCGATCCGATCCCATCAGAGGGTGAGAGTTGGCGTTCGAGTTCCTTATATCTTCCTCTTGATCCCCAGAAGCTTCAGCAACCCGGACTCACTCTCCCAACATTCTAGGAAGCTTCCAACAATGTCAACTAGGTTCCCTTTTCTACATGTAGTAAATCAAATGCTAAGAACCAAAGAATTGAGTGAACTCATAGTTGATTTCATTATCTTGTGTCTCTTCCTACGTGTAGTAAATCAAATGCTAAGAACCGTCGAGCCATCCACAAATGATAAGTGTTTAGACATTACAAAGAACTATATAAATTCGGACGTATTGAGCTGAGCAATTTAGTTAAGTCCACATCAACCCAATTGCATAATTTAATCTCTAGTGGACATGTGGAGTGATTGCTTATCGATCCTTGGTAGAACGATAAGGATTGGTTAGCTAGGGTTTGACCCAGTAGTTGCTCCTCACTCAGGCCACCACTATGTTTTTCAGTGAATGGTCCAAGTAAGGACACAAAGATTTAGTCACTCTCAGGTGATGCAAATAAAGGGTTTAGTTTTTCCTTAGCCAAGGGATGGTGCAGGGATTTAGATGCACTAAAATGGTGGCTTATGGGGGGTGATTTACTACCCCACAGTAGGGTCAAGAAGCTGATTAAGACTGAACAGGGTCCTAGCAATTTAGTAGGCCTAATTTGGGGCTTTAGAGCTCAATCAATTTGTTTCGGCCCAAGAAATGTGTGTCAATCATTCGGAGGTGTCAGTGCAGCTAGAGAATGACAAATTTGATGATTAGGGTTAACCATAATTGTCTGCTATCGAGAGGCTAGTGTGAGGAAGGTGATGACTGCGTAGGTCGACCTGACCCGTGACCCATGTTGTCCCATAGTATCGGGCCAACGGGCCCGGTCGACCAGCATGGTTTGATTATTGGTGTGGTGCTTCGGCCCCACAGTTGGTATCAGAGAACTCCATAAGTTGTCAGATTGGAATTTGCATTCCTCTCTACCTAATGGATTGTTCTTTTGCCACTTCATAACTAAATGGATACTTGAAACAACATCCATATCATTGTGATTGTAACTCAGAATATAGTAAGAGATGAGAAAACTATACAAAATGCTAAAATATAAACATATTAATACTAATACACCGCTCAACAAACTAAATGAATTTAATGATATTTATTAGTATAAAAGACACATAAGAATGTCATTCCTAGTTTATCTAAGAGAATTTGAGGCTATTTGGAAATATGAATTCCAAATAGTTCAAATGCACAGAAGAAATATAGAAGGAGTATCTGAAGAAGGAGTGCTAGTGCTAAACAAGATGCTGAAAGAAGGCACCTACCTAGGACTTGACTTTCCCATTCTAGCCAAAGAGTGGCTTGCAAGGGTGGACCGTTTTCTTAGAACCATGGAATGGCTCAATAACTTTAAGGTAGATATAGTGTTATTTCTCCTTAGAGATTATGCAAGGGAATGGTGGATCGTTACCTATAAACATTTATCTAAGAAGCTTCGTGTAGCTATTTTTGCTAAATATATAAGCTAAGATCTTTACTAAGATATGAATCTATTCTATGTTTTCCAATTTGTAATAACTTCATCTTTGAAGAGTAATAAAAATTTGACAATATTCTAGTTCTTTTTCATAAGACTAAGACTGATCATTTTTATTTCAGAAATGAATCCTGCCACTTCCCCCAATAATACTCCGATCAATGCTGCCCCTTATTTTAATGACCCCGCAATCAACACCATCGCTGCATCCAACAATAACAATATAAATGAATCGGCTTCCATCAAGAGCATGGTAAATACATTGAACCAATAAGCTCTGGTTATTTAGAGGCTAGTGTCTGCATTACCATTTGTAAATGCTAGCACATCGTCAGCTTCACCTGTAGTCCACGCATTCAACTCTAACCATTAGTTTGGCGTTGGATTACTACATAACTTCTTAAGGTTAAGACCATTTACATTTGGTGGGACTTTATCTCCGATAGACACGATAGCTTGGTTGAGAACAATAGAAAAGAACTTGACTAGCCTTAGTTGTCCTAATTATCAAACAGTTTGGTTAGCTAAACACTTGCTTCAGGATGAAGCTGAGGATGGGTGGGACAACATTTGAGAGACTCATTTTGAAGAATACGAGTTAGAAGATATCAAATGGGATTCGTTTGTGGAGGCCTTCAAGGAAGCCTTTGTGCCACTATCTGCAAAGAATAACATCGATGACTCTTAACTGAAGTTGACTCAAGGGAGCCAATCTGTGGCAGATTATGTAGCATAATTTAGAAGACTAGTTTGTTCCACACCAAATTTGGTTCCCACGGAGGAAGATAAATGTTACTATTTACAAAGCGGTCTCCGTGAATCCATTAAAGATCCCGTCACTCTATTTCAATTAACCAACTTTGAGTAATTAGCAAAGACAGCACGGGTGGTAGAGCACCACCAATCGACAAAGGATTTCAAGAGAAAGGCATTCACCATATCCAATCATTATGAAAATTTCAAAAGCCACTGTCCCAACCAAGGGAGAGCATATTAGATGGAGACTACTGAATTTGCCGAGCTAAATCCAGAATGTACACGACCTCATCCTTATGGAAAGTGTTACCATTTTGGTCGAGCCTGTTTTACATGTGGTTGTTCGGGCCATAGGTATTGATTATTCAAGTCCAAAAATAAGATTGATGGAGCTCTGATTAACTGTTCTCACCGGGATAAAGTGTTCCAAGCCACTCCCCTAAATAAGAGAGAACCAAGGATGGCTCGGATGCCACCCCTAGCCGGAGATTACTAGCCTCCTTCTAAGGTACAAGCAACTACTTCCTGAACCTCGATTCAAAATCAAGCAAGGGTCAAGAAGGGTAAAAATAGACCTGCTGGAACAGCCAGGGTTTATAACCTCACTCATGTTGAAGCGACTGAGGACAACAACGTTGACTCAGGTACACATCATTAAATATTTATTTACTTATAACATTACAGTCTTTATTAAATGCTTTTCATTAAAATTGGTTAAAATAGGCACCATATGTATAGAAGAAAAGGCCTGTAATGTATTATTTATACTAGAGCTAGCCATCCGTTCATCTTCGTGTACTTTGTAAAAAGACTGAATCTAGCTTCCTATAAACTTGCTTAAAATTTAAGTGTTGGCCTCCCATATGGAGCCCAACTTAGCGCAGTTAAGTTTTGTGATTAACAAGTACCAATTAATAATATCTTTTCTGCTAAGTTGATCATTTTAGCCAACGTAAATTTTGACATCAAACTAGGCATGAATTAGCTTAGTATGCACAATGCTACTATAAGTTGTTAAGCGAAGAAGATCATTTTACAAACACACAATGCCTCAAAAACCTTCATAGGAAGGTTTAGTACCCAAAGTACCTTAATCAATACAATTAAGGCAGAGAGATTATTAAATAAAGGTTGCATGGCCTTCTTTGTGACAATGATGGGTGACAACAAAGAAGAGGTCTGTATTTCAGAAGTCAAGGTGGTTAGAGAATTTGCAGATGTATTCCCAGAGGACTTGTCGAGATTACCACCAGCAAGAGAAGTAGAGTTTGCAATTAATCTAGTTCCTGGTACACAACCATTATCAAAAGCACCCAATAAAATGGCTCCAAAAGAGTTATAGGAATTAAATAATTAGCTGCAAGATCTGTTGAATAAAGGATTTATAAAACCAAGTATGTTCCCATAGGGGGCTTCTGTTTTGTTTATAAAGAAGGTTGGGTCTATGAGAATGTGCATAGACTATCAAAAATTAAACAAGGTAACTATTTAAATTTAGTATCCCCTTCCTCGAATTGATGACCTTTTTGATCAATTCGCTGGTGCAGTTGTATTTTTGAAGATTGACTTAAGATCTGGATACCTCTAGTTAAGGGTGAAAGACTCAGATGTGGAAAAGATGGCGCTCTGTACATGATATGGATATTATGAATTTATCATAATGTATTTTGGTCTTACTAATGCACCCTCTATGTTTATGGACTTAATGCAGCAAGTTCTAAAGCCCTACTTAGATAAATTTATTATTATTTTTATTAATGATATCCTCATTTTTTCTTAAACCCTAGAAGATCATGAGGATCATTTGAGAAAAGTACTAGAAACACTTCGAGAGCATGAACTATATGAAAAATTCTCAAAATGTGAGTTTTGGTCAAGCTCAATATCTTTCTTGGGGCATATAGTAGATGCTCAAGGAATTCGAGTAGATAAACATAAAATTAGTGCCATTCAAGATTAGGCTCAACTTAAATCTATTACAAATATCCATAGTTTTCTGGGATTAGCTGGATATTATCAAAAATTTATTAAAGGTTTCTCCCAGATTGCTTCTCCCCTAACAAAATTGACTCAAAAGGCAGTACCATTTGTTTGGTCATCAGAATTTGAGAAAGCCTTCCAAACCTTAAAAGATGCACTATCTTATGTTATTGTGCTAGTCCTTCCCAAAGAAGTAAACTACCAAGTATATACAGATGTCTCATGAATTAGCTTGGGATGTGTTCTTATGCAAGAAGGAAAGGTTGTTGCATATGCATCTCATCAACTAAAACAACACGAAAGAAATTATGCAGTCAATGATATAAAACTAGTGGCAGTAGTCTTTGCTTTAATAATTTGGCATCATTATCTGTATGGAATTTAGTGCTTTATCTTTATAGATCATTAGAGTCTAAAATACATATTTACTCAGATAGAATTAAATTATAGGCAAAGAAGATGGCTTTAGTTAATTAGTGATTATGATCCGGATATCTAGTACCATCCTGGAAAAGCCAATGTTGCAGCTGATGGCTTAAGTCATTATGCTATTCTCAATGACATTATATTAGAAATCCCATTAGAGTAGGAATTTTAGAAGATGATTTTAAAACTAGTGGGTGGTGACTTGATGAGTAAAATGATCTCAATGCGCAAAGTAGAACCCACTTTTCATAGAGATGTTTTTATAACTCAAACTAAAGATAAAGAGTATTTATATTTCAAGCAAGCAATCGAAAGTGGTCGCCGTGCGGATCTTCATTTTCATAAAGGTGCTATCTAACAAGATGATCATTTATAGATTCCAAATTCCATGCAACAAGAAGTTCTAGTAGAAGGACATTGATCAGGGTATCAAGTTCACTTAGGAAGCTCCAAAATGTATCAAGACCTAAAGCAGCTATTTTGGTGGCCCAGTATGAAGAAGAACGTAGTCGAGTTTGTAGCTAAGTGCCATGTCTGTAGCTTAGTAAAGGCCAAACATCAAAAATTTGATGGTTTTCTTCATTCTTTAAAAATCTCTGAGTGCGAATGGTTTGATGTATCAAAAGATTTTGTAATGGGATTACCTCAAGCCAGATCTGGTGCTGATGTAATTTGGGTTATAGTAGACCGACTAACTAAATCTGCATGCTTCATTCCTATCCGATAGACTGATTCTATCGAGAAGCTTGTAAAGATCTACATTAAAGTAATTGTTAGACTTCATGGTATTCTTAAGTCGATAGTTTCAAATAGAGATAATAGATTTACCTCAAAATTTTGGCAAGCTGTGCACCAGGATCTGGGAACTACTCTAGCCATGAGTACAGTATTTCATCCTCAAATAGATGGCCAAACTGAAAGAGTAAATCAAGTGCTTGAAGATTTGCTTAGGCTCTGTATTCTTAACTTTGCCAGTTTATGGGAAGATCAAATACCATTGGTTGAGTTTGCATATAATAATAGTTATCAGGCTACTATTAAAATGGCTCCTTATGAGGCTTTGTATGGTAGAAAGTGCAGTACTCCCTTGGCGTTATCAGAAACAGGTAGTGTTCAACTTTATAGATCTGAATTAGTTGAAGAGACCAATAGAAAGATTCATCTGATTCAGCAAAGAATTCGCTCTGCTCAAGATCATCATAGCAAATACCATAATGCTCATCATTTCCTTTTAGAATTTAATGTTGGAGATTTTGCTTATCTGAAGGTAAGTCCAATGAAAGGTGTCTTTAGATTTGGCATAGCTGGAAAACTCAATCCCCCTATGTTGGGCCATTTGAGATAATTGAGAAAATAGGATCTTTTGCCTTTAAACTAAATTCGTTTGATGACTTTGCGACAGTTCATAATGTATTCCACATATCATCATTAAGGAAATGCCTCAGAGATCCTTCTTATTTAATTTAGTTTCCAGTAGTAGAAATTCAACCTTATCTTATTTATGCTGAAGAACTAGTTAAATTTTTTGCTCGTGATTAGAAGCGACTAAGAAATTGTTCTATCCTAATGATCAAGGTTCAGTAGAGGAATCCTTCATGTATTAAGCCACTTGGGAAAATGAGGTGGATATACGCCAAAAGTACCCAAACCTTTTTATCCAAGGTACTTTCTTATCTTCTTTTTGTTTCAATTCGTCATCTTATTTTCTGCTTTATTTCACTCTGCTTGAGTGTTGTCGAGGACGACATCGTTCTTAAGTGGGGAGTCTGTAACAACCCAGGTTGTTACTTAAGTAAATTAGGACTAAACCAAGTTTTAATTATGATTTTAGTCCTCTAATTAAGTCATTAGAAGTTCACCATAAAGGCCTAGTCCAAATCAAGAGTCAAACATATCAAATCCTAATTTTGGGAATTTTAAAAACCCTAGAATTTGACCTAATTATTTTGATTTCAAATAAAAAATCAGACTTCGCCATAGCGCTCATTGCCCCCAAAATTAGATATGGGTGATGTTTTGGTATCAATCGGAAGTCGTCGAAATTTTATCAAATATTTTAATAATATTTAAAAATCCTAAAAATTTGAATAATTAAATACTCGTTGAAATGAAAATTTGACTTCACCATTGTATTCATCACCTCTTAATTAGCTAGGGGTGATTTATTGGAAAATTTTGGAATATAATTATTTAATTAATTTAAAATAAGAGAAAATGTTTAAAATTAATTAAATATTAATATATATTTTAAATACTTAACCGATGTCGTTTCCCCTAAGTAACGACATCCGCTCCTTTTAGTTAAGATCTAACGGTTTATCTCGACTGTCCGATAGAAAATCAGACGGTCAGCACATCATCGCTGTCATTCTGTGCCATGTGCAGAGCTCATGGCAACTGTTCGCTCTCATCGCGAGCTCTGCACGCCAGGTGCCTCCCACTGCTCTTCGATCGCCATTTTCCTTTGTTAAGAGTTACTAATGGCCTTAGATCTCAGTTTTTTATCTCAGTGTTAAATATTATTTCAGTTTATTGATGACACTAAAATTCTAATTTGGTTAGCACTTGAATTTCTAAATTTAGAGTTGAATTGACCAAGTTATGATCAATTGAAGATTATGGTCATTTTGGTCATTTTGTAGGGTAGGATCCTAAATGTCACTTTTCAAACTAAGCTCCAAATGGAAAAAATAATACTACTATAGTAATGGGGCTATTCTCCTAAGTTTTTTAAGACCCATAATGCATATATTTGAATAACTAGGTTAAAAGTTGTGAGGGTTTGTTTAGGACCTAAAATATCACTATATTAAATATACCCGAGATCGAATTTTTGAATTACGCCATTTGAATATTTTTATTTTTATGAGTAAAATGAGTCTTATAGTTGTTATGTTTTGATCATTGTATAAGAAATTATTAAACTTTAAAGTTTTAATTAAAATTAAATTAATTTATTTTATTTTACTATTAATTTATTCAATTTGAATTAATTACTATTCAAAATAATATAATAAAACTTACTACTTTTAATTTAATTATTTGCATAATATTAATTAATTAAATTAAGCTAATATTAGTTTACTAATTTTAATTTATTAAATTAATATCACTTAATTTTATTTAATAATTCTCTACATATAATTATATTTATTAAACCACTGATTAATTCTAACTATACCTTTTTGTTTTAACTAAACTAATTAATTAACTTAATTGCACTAATTATGATTAAAATAATCTAATCATTATGTTAATTATATATATATATATATATATATATTCATACATATATTTATTATTTTATCTGAATATAATTTAACTAATTTGTTAATACTAATTATGTATTATAACCTATTTAAGATAATCTATTAAACAAATTAATGATTAATTAACAACTAGTCTTACTGCTAATTAAGTTTACTTAATTCATCTAATTAAATTATTTTAGATTAATCTATTTATTCAACCATTAATTAATTAACATTATTCTGTTAATTCATTTAACTACAGTTAACAACTGGTGAACTGATCTTAATTACTCATTAACTATAACTAATTATAATATATATACTAACTTTAATTATATATATATAAATCTATGCTATATTAAGTTAGCATATATATATATATATGTATATATATATATATATATATATATATATATATATATATATATATATAATATTTATATCTGGTTTTATGTATTTGCAAAAAAATAATGGCGGCGGGACCCAGCGCCACGTGGCGGCCATTCAGTGGTCGAGGAATGGGAGCGGGCCCCACGGGCTGACATCCGCAGCCCACGTGGCAGGTGTTGAGAGGGTAGTGGGTGCGGGTGGGCCGGCAGCTGCGGCCGAAGAGATGCGCAACTCTGACGCGGTCAGACCCGTGCCGAGCGGGTCGGGCCTGGCGCGACCCTGCCTGGCCCGCGTCCCTTCGCCTTCCGCAGGGCAGCTGAGGACGACATCCTAGGGCCCCTGATTCGGCGGCCCTCCCAGCGATGCCGGGACCCGGATCGGGTGCCGTCAGGTAGAGCTCGCCGAGCTCTACCTTTGGAGGGGTGGACCGCCAGTGGAGGCGGCCCAAAGGCTAACCAACCCTAAGCCTAGGTCTAACCATTACGGGACGAAGACGACTCTGGTTCGTGCTCGGTAGTTCAACATTGAGGTGCTGTTAAGAAAATCTAGGAAGAACTTGTTGCCATAAAAAAAATTGAAACCTTAACCTTGACCTAAAAATCATGATTTTGAGGGTGTATGGTAGTTCCTTTATTTCAAAATTCTTTCTTAAGCAATCAATTATTCGATAACTTGATCTTTTACAAGTCCCAGTATTATTCATTTGCATCCTTTCGAAGTATTGTTACACTTAGATTAAATGTAAAATTACGAATAATTCTATTTGGTTATGAAAATCTTAAGTAGCTTACAAAATTTATAAATTATGCCATAGTATAGATCTAAATCCTTACTCTTTTTTGAATGTCATTTTGACTTTTTAAGATCTCTTCACGCCATTCTTGCAAGACCTAGGTTTAGGTTTTGACTTTCAGTCGATCCCATTTGTGTGATATACAGAGGAGATGTGGGTTAATGGGTCGAAATCATGGACCATCCTAGAACCCATCTTCAAGCTTGCACTCGGCCCATCTTTGAATCCAGGTTCGGGCCCAGTAAACTATATGTAAAGGCCCATTAAGTATTAGATCCTAATCTATTAAATCGAAATGGGAGACTGGTTTAAGTAATACTAAAATTACTATAAAATGGATAATGGAAGGACATTAAATATAGATTAAGGTTTTGTAGTATATACTTATAAATGACAATAATTAATTATATAATTGAATTGATGTGTTATATATTCTATAATAACAATTTGTTAATAATGATTAAATGATCAAATTTAATATTTTATAATTAAATTATAAAATTACATTTCCTTCATAATTTCAAATATACACCTCCAAAATATATGATGTTATATAACATTTTGATCACAAAGATGCGTAGAATATTAATATGCCATCAAATTTCTATTTTAAGAATTATATTCTTGGTAGAGGATAATAAATTATTTATAATTAATCTCAATTATTTCATATTACATAATTTGACCATTTAGTAACCAAATTTAATTATCAAATAGTCCATTTTATTCACAAAAATATGAGAAACAATAATATGAGATCAAACTTAAGTTTTGAACTCTAGATCTCATATTGACATTTTTACCCCAATTAGGACCCCTCCAAAACCCTAGAAAATCAATGTTGTTCAAATTCAACGTAGTTAGTGTCATTCTACTCCTTAGGATATAAAGATCACATTGACATGTGTATCAAATCATTTGGACAATATTTGGCCATTTTAGGTTTTTTGCTTCTTATATAAGAATAAATGTTAATTCCTTATTTTCAAATTATATTTGATTTAGGATGTATGAATACTAGAATAGAAAATTGTTTTACATGATTTTCTCACATTAAATTTTGAATTGGATGCTTAGTTCTTACGTATCCCTAAATGTGATGAATGTAAATATTTAATGCTCATTCAAATTAAATTTCCTTCATCTTGGATTGGATTAAATTAATGAAATGTATATATCTTTTCTAACTAGATTATTCAAATCCCAATAGCTAGTTCTTATATTAATGTAAATTGTGAATTGGAGATGTTTAGAACGTTTATAATCTATTTACTCATATGTAGAATAAATGCATGAGTAAATCAAATAGAAAACTACATAACAGAAGTTGAATTTGATTCCTCTAAATTATGTATGTTTCATTTAGAACTCATAACAGATGACTTGAATGCATTGTCACAATTGATGTATTTAGAATTTTAAAGCTACTAATATTTTATTATGTTGGATTTTTATTAGAATTAGTAAATGTTACTATATTCTAAATCAATGATAGAACTTTAAAGAAATTTTCTTTTATATTACCTTCTAATAAGTTGAGAATTATACAAGCTTTTCATATTTTATTTCATTTGTAAATGTTATATGCATTACTATGGAATGTAGTACGAATTACTCATCTCATGCTTGTATTAAATTAGAAACAAGCAATCCTTCAATGTAATGGATTGACATAAAGTTAGCTTTATATTGTTGATCTTTCCAATTAATCTTCCAAATAAAGGGAAGACTTACATGTTTATGTCAAATGTGTTTTTTCTTAACAATTACAATAGAGTTCATGCCAAAATTATTAGAATTGGAATGAGATATTTATGTTCCTACATGTTATTACTTCTCCTTTAGTTGCATGTTAGAATTAACTAAGAATCTTTCAATTTCTTTTGTATTCTATTTAAGCTTAACACTTTCAATTGCTAAGTTAAAGTTCTTTGAAAGAACTAATGATAGCACTTGTGCTTAAACAATCACATAGATGATTAGCACACATTTTCATAATCTTTAACCTTCCAAATTTAGTTCTCAATTGATTAAACTAGAGAACAATAGCTCCCTTTCATGCTTTAAATAAGTTGTTAAATTTCTAATTTTCGACAACTATAAATGAATTATTACTTATAGGATATATTCTACTTCTTTCCTTACTTTCAAATGCTCAACATCAATTAATCTTAGATAACTTCATGATTGAATTGATTTGATATTTTCTAGTTTGTAAGCTAACTAGATGAAGCTAATAGAATTTCTTTTAGCTTATACTTTCATTTGCTTAGCAAATTATAAATCTTACTCTTCCTCACTAGTTTCCTTAAACTTTAATCATTAATCTATTTGATTTGATTAGTTTAAGACTAGTATAGGATGAACTTTATCTTCTTGAAAATACTATTTTCAAAAATTCTCTTTCTTCTTTTATTAATTACAATTACTTAAATATTAATATCTTAAAGTCAAATAAGAGCTCAATTAGTTTCAATTATTAAGTAGATCATTAAAAAATTAGATAAGAAAAGGATATCACATATTTTACATTTATTGAAATTTATTGAATGCTTGCTTAGCTTTGAGCCTTTTCCTTGAACATTCAAATGCACTGAAGACATATAGAAGGAGTATCTGAAGAAGGAGTGCCAGTGTCAAACGAGATGCTGAAGGAAGGCACCTACTAAGGACTTGACTTTCCCATTCTAGCCAATGAGTCGCTTGCAAGGGTGAACCGTATTCTTTGTACCATGGAATGGTCGGATAACTTTAAGGTAGATATAGTGTTATGTCTACTTAGAGATTATGCAAGAGAATGGTGGATCCATACCTATAAACATTTATCTAAGAAGCTTTGAAGAGAGTGCCGTGAACTCACTTATGAAGACTTTGGTGTAGCTTTTAAATATACAAGCTAAGATCTTTACTATGATATGAATTTGTTCTATATTTTCCAATTTATAATAACTTCAACTTTGAAGAGTAATAAAAATTTGACAATGTTCTAGTACTTTTTCACAAGACTAAGAATGATCATTTTTATTTTAGAAATGAATGCTGCCATTGATGCCGCCCCGTCTTCTAATGACCCCCAATCAACACCATCGCTACATCCAACGATAACAATAGAGATGAATTGGCTTTCAGCAAGATCATGGAAAATACATTGAAGCAACAAGCTTTGGCTATTCAGAGGCTAGTGTTTGCAATACCATCCATAAATGCCAGCACATCGTCAGCGTCACCTGTAGTTCACTCATTCAACTCTAACCATCAGTTAGGCAATGGATTACTACATAACTTCTTAAGGTTCAGACCACCTACATTTGATGGGACTTTATCTCTGATAGACACGATAGCTTGGTTGAGAACAATAAAAAAGAACTTGACGAGCCTTAGTTAATCTAATTACTAAATAGTTTTGTTAGCTACACACTTTCTTCAGGATGAAGCTGAGCATTGGTGGGACAAAATTCAAGAAACTTGTTTTGAAGAATACAAGTTAAAAGATATTAAATGGTATTTGTTTGTGAAGGTCTTCAAGGAAGCCTTTGTGCCCCCATCTGCGAAGAACATCATCAGTGACTCTTTACTGAAGTTTACTCAAGGAAATAGATCTGTGGCAGATTATGTAACAGAATTTAGAATGTTACCCACTTAATTTGGCACCCACAGAGGAAGATAAATATTACCATTTTCAAAGTGGTCTCTGTGAATCCATAAAATATCATGTTGTTCCATTTCAATTAACCATCTTTGAGAAACTAGTAGAGACAGCACGGGTGGTAGAGCACTACCAATCGGCAAAGGATTTCAAGAGAAAGGTATTTACCATATACTATCGTTATGAAAGTTTCAAATGCCACTGTCCCAACCAAGGGAGAGCATATCTGATGGAGGCTACTGAATCTACCCAGCAAAATCCAGAATGCACGCGACCTCATCCTTATGGAAACTGTTACCATTTTGGTTGAGCCTGTTTTACATGTGGTCATCCGGGCCATGGGAATCAATTATGCAAGTCCATAAAGATGATTGATCAAGCTCTGATTAACCATTATCACCGGGATCAAGTGTTCCGAGCCACTCCCCTAAATAAGAGAGAACCAAGGATGGCTCTGATGTTACCCCCAGTCAGAGAGAACCAGGCTCCATCTAAGGTACAAGCAACTACTTCCTGACCCTCAATTCAGAATCAAGCAAGGGTCAAAATGGCGAATAATAGACCTACAGGAATGGCCAGGGTCTATAACCTCACTCAAGTTGAAGCATCTAAGGCCAACATTGTTATCTCAAGTACACATCTTTAAATATTTCCTTACTTATATCATTACAGTCTTTTTTAAATGCTTTTCATGAAAATTGGTTAAAATAGGCACCATATGTATAGAAGAAAAGCCATCTAATGTATTATTTGATACTTGGGCAAGCCATTTGTTAATCTTCGAGAACTTTGTAAAAAGATAGAATCTAGCTTCCTATAAACTCGCTAAAACCTTAAGTGTTGGACTCCCATCTGGAACCCAACTTAGCACAGCTAAGTTTGGGATTTTCAAGTACCAATTGATAACAACCCCTTTTTTAGCTAAGTTGATAATTTTACCCATCGCAAATTTTGACATCATACTAGGCATGAATTGGCTTAGTATGCACAATGCTACTATAAATTATCAAAAGAAGAAGATCATTTTACAAACACACAATGCCTTAGAAACCTTCATAGGAAGGTTTAGTACCTAATGTTCCTTAATTAATGTAATTAAGGTAGAGAGTTTAGTAAATAAAGTTTGCATGGCCTTCTTGGTGACAATGATAGGTGATAGTAAAGAAGAGATCTCTATGTTAGATATCGAGGTGGTTAGAGAATTTGCATATGTATTCCTAGAGGACTAGTCGGGATTACCACCAGCAAGAGAAGTAGAGTTTGCAATCAATCTAGTTCCTGGTACACAACCATTATCAAAAGCATCTTATAGAATGGCTCCAAAAGAGTTATAAAAATTAAATAATCAGTTGCAAGAACTGTTGAATAAATGATTTATAAAACCTAGTATGTCCCCATGAGGAGATGCTCAAGGAATTTGAGTAGATCAACATAAAATTAGTGCCATTTAAGATTGGGCTCAACCTTAATCTGTTATTGAAATCTATAGTTTTCTGGGATTAGCTGGATATTATCAAAAATTTATTAAAGGTTTCTCCCAAATTGCTTCTCCCCTAATGAAATTAACTCAAAAGGTAGTAGCATTTGTTTTTTCATCAGAATGCAAGAAAGCTTTCCAAACATTAAAAGATGCACTTTCTTCTGCTCCTGTCCTAGTCCTTCCCTAAGGAGTAAACTACTAAATATATACAGACGCCTCAAGAATTGGATTAGGATGTGTTCTTATGCAAGAAGGAAAGGTTGTAGCATATGCTTCTTGTTAACTAAAACCACACGAAAGAAGATATGGAGTCCATGATTTAGAACTAGCGGCCTAGTCTTTGCTTTAAAATTTTGGCACCATTTTATGTATGGAATTCAGTGCTCTATCTTTATCTTAAAAGGCATATTGGAGGAGGAATTTTGTAAGATGAATATCAAACTAGTGCATGGTGACTTGATGAGTGAAATGATCTTAATGAGCAAAGTAGAACCCACTTTTCATAGAGATGTGTTTATAACTCAAACTAAAGATGAAGATTGCTTAAATTTCAAGCAAGCAATAGAAAGTGGCTGCCATGTAGATCTTCATTTTTATAAAGGTGCTATTTATCTAGAGGATCATTTATAGATTCCAAAATCCGTGCAGTAAGAAGTGCTAGTAGAAGGACATTGCTATGGGTATCAAGTTTACCCAAGATGCTCCAAAATGTATCAAGACCTAAAGCAGTCATTTTGGTGGCCCAGTATGAAGAAGTGCATAGTAGAGTTTGTAGCTAAGTGCCATGTCTGCAGCCTAGTAAAGCTGAACATCAAGAACCCAATGGTTTTCTTCATCCTCTAGAAATCCCTGAGTGCAAATTGTTTGATCTATCAATGGATTTTGTAATGGGATTACCTCGAGCCAGGTTTGGTGATGTAATTTGGGTAATAGTAGATCAACTAACTAAATCTGCGCACTTCATTCCTATCCAATAGACTGATTCTATCGAGAAGCTTATAAATGTCTACATCAAATAAATTGTTAGACTTCTGTCGTGGGATGATGAGCATTAATATTAAAGTGATATAAGAGCTAATTGATCGAAGGCCCACCTATTTTAAATAAAGAATGATGGAGGATGAGGTGAGGAGAAGAAAAGAAAGAAAGAAGATTGATCATGATTTTGAAAATCTAAGTCTGGGAGAGAGGAATTCTGAAAATAGCTCTAACTCTTTGTCAAAAAAGGAGAGTAAGGAGGGCATGAGAAAAAGAAAAACTAGAATGGGAAAAAGAAAAAGAAAACTCCCCAAAGGACTGAGTTTTGAAAGGGTGGTTCCAAGGAAGGGAGCGGCGAGGATGAAGGTTCGAGCACACTAAAGGGTTGTGCTCACTCGAGTACCTCAAGGTTATGGAAAGAAAAACCACCAGATCATACTTGTGCGAGTCTAGCTAAAATGTTAAACTAAGCACTTTTTGGGAGGCAACCTAAGAAAAAAAAAACTCAAGATTATTCCTTACTACTGATGAAGAGATCACATAAATAAATCTTACACGTGTCAGGTTGAGACGTTAAAATAAGCGCTGGTTGGGAGGCAACCCAACAAATAATTTAATTATTTTGTTTGTTGCAGATTTTGAATAATACAGTGTGCATCAATAAAGGAGGAAGGAATCTTAAGCATTAATGCAGTAACGATAATTTGTCATTATTCATATCTGTTGTTTTATTCCTTACTACTCCTAGTAAAGTATGTTTATTTGACTTTTTGAAGAATTAAATTATGGATTCTCATATTTTTAAAATCTTTCTATGATTTGCAAATGACAAATTTTTTTGAATTTTTCAAGTTTATGGAAGTTACAAGAATTTTAATATAAAAATTGATTATCAACCAAAGTTTGCTTAACAAAAAGTGACTAAATGCATTGACAGTATTAAATCATCTAAATAAGGGAATGATTTAAGGTAGAATCTAGTCTCCAAAAATTTAAGTCAATGCTAAGGACTAAGTGTTGGGGAAGGCTTAAAAATCAAAAACTAGTGATGGTATTGAGTGAGCAAAAGAGTGTGCTAGGCTCCTGTAGGACTTCATGTTCATAAAGACTTGGAAATGGGATGAAGAAAAATGTCTTTCCCTAAAGGATGAAAAAGAAGGCAAAAATAGGGATGAAGAAAAATATTTATCCCAAGGAAATAATGATATAGGATAATAAAAAATATCTCTCCTAAAATTTTAAATATCTTTGTGATTCATAAAAAGGAGCACATATGGCACAAACAACTCTTGATTACTAGTTCAGTAATTCCAAGGAACCTTCCCTATTACATAGCACCAAGCATAACAACTTAAAATTGGAGATTAGCTTATCAACTTCGGTTCATAACCAAGGTTAAAAAAATTAAAATGATGCCAAATGT
The DNA here is from genome assembly GCA_016760335.1 of Gastrodia elata. Classification (NCBI taxonomy): domain Eukaryota; kingdom Viridiplantae; phylum Streptophyta; class Magnoliopsida; order Asparagales; family Orchidaceae; genus Gastrodia; species Gastrodia elata. The sequence continues at coordinate 108,539 of JACERR010000056.1, read as the reverse complement.
TCTTGTCATTTCAGCTAAGCATGACCTTTGAATTGCAATCAAACTCACATTAAAATTACTTAATGACTATCATACCTTAGAAACAGAAAAAAATCATTTTTGAGCTTACTCGAGGATGAGCAAGAGTCTAAGTGCGGGGGTGTGATAAATCTATAATTTATATCCTAAATAAAAGAAAATTCTCATTCATTTTTCATATTGAAATAGCTTCCTTGATCAAATTCTGCCTATTTTTCAAGAAAAATGCAAGCCCAACAATTTCAAGACAATTTTAGAAGGTTTTTGAAATTTCTAGAAGAAATCCGTTAAGGCACGCTCCAGCGCCCCATAGTGGGAGAAATTGCAGGACTCAGGCGCTATAGCGCACCACAATGGGAGAATTTGCGGGGCTCAAGCGCTATAGCGCACTATAGCAGACAGCTTTTCGGAACTTGTCCGCGACAGCGTGCTGCAGTGTATGCCTCCACAAACTTTGACCGCTGCAGCGCGCTACAGCACGCTACATTGCGCTCTAGTGGACCATCAGAGAAAAAGCCCAGAATGCCTCAGCGCGTCTCCACGGACCACTTTACGAAATTCAACCACTGGAGTGCGCCACAGCGCGCTGCAGTGGTGCGCTGAATTTCTATCTGAACAGGGCATTTATTGTGGCTAGATAAGACCCCCAACCTGCTCTATGTCTCCCAGTGATTATTCTTTCTATAGCAGAATTATTTTTAAATGGAAAAATTACATTTTGAAGTGATGTGGAGATTAAAGAATGGAAAAGTAGAGGTCAGTTCACCCCTCCAATTGGATTTGCAATCATCATAGCAGAATTTTGGAAGATGGAAAAGCAAATTTTGAAAGGGATGATGAGGAATGCAGCCTCTCTATAAATACAGCTCTTCTTCATTTAAGAAGGGTTCCCAACTTTGCTCAAGAAAAATCCTAAGTAAGGACATGGCTGCATAGAAGAGAAGGAGAACTCTCCAAGGTGGACGAACTCCTATTGCCAAGGAGAAGAAGGAAGAAAGGCAGCACTACGAACCTAGAAGAAACAACCACGAGCAAGAAGAGGAGAAATTTGGAAAACTTTATCAAAGGAATGTTCCTAGTACTCTCAAACTCTTGTATTGTATTTTTCTTAGTTGATCATGAAAGGGTCTTTATCCATGTATGTTGATAAATCAATAATTTATATCTTAAATAAAAGAAGTTCATTCATATTTCATATTAAAACTGCTTCCTTAATCCAATTTTGTCTATTTTCAGGAAAAATGCCTATCCAACAAATTTTGAAGAATTTTGGATATTTTCCCAAATTTCTGAAAGAAATCCGCTACTGCGCGCTGCAGCGCCCTCCCTACAAGGTGCTAGCGCTACAGCGCACTGCTGCGGATCATGTTGCAAAGCGCTAGTGCTACAGTGGATCATGTTGAGAAGCGCTGGTGCTACAATGCACTGCAGTAGAGCAACTCATGAAACGCTGGTGCTATAGCGCAATGTAGCGAACCTAGTTGCGAATCGCTGGCGCTACAGCGCGCTACAGTGGAGCCATTTGTGAATTTACTAGCGCTATAGCGCGCCGCAGCGTGCTGTAGTGGCCCTTCATTGTATGAACCAAAATGCCCCAGCGCGCCACAGCGGCCTACTTGCAAAAATTTTCTATTTCAGCGCGCTGCAGCGGCCCGCCGAAATTTCTTCTGAGAAGAGCATTAAATGTGGTTGGGACAAGTCCCCCAACCACACCTTGTCTCCAGCCATCATTCCTTCTATATTAGGTCTATTTTTATAGGGAAAATTGTAATGTGAAGATTAAACAATGGAAAAGCAATGGTCACCTCATCCATCAAGGGGAATTGGCTATCATTGCTCCAGAATTTTTAAAGGAAAATGCAAATTTTTGAAATGTGAGGATGAAAAAGCAGCCCTCCTCCATAAATACTACATCTCTTGACTTAAGAGAGGTTCCCAACTTGGCTCACTACAACCGAAGTAAGGAGAGGGCTGCATAGAAGAGAATGAGAACTCTCCAAGGGTGGAAGAACTCTTATTTCTAAGGAGAAGAAGGAGAAAGGCAGCACTAGGAACCTAGGAGAAGCAACCACAAGCAAGAAGAGGAAAAGTCCGGAGAACTTCCAAAGGAACATTCCTAGTATTTTCTAAACTCTTGTCTTTGTTTTCTTAGTTAATCATGAAAGGGTCTTTATCCATGTATGTATTCTTTTTTATCTCTTTTGTAATAAAGAGCTAAGACTCCCTTAGGGAGGGTGGGGGCAATCCCACATGTATTGAATGATACTATGATGTATAAAACTTTCCTCAAGTTTGAATAAAACTTGTGAACTCAATGACTTGTTAAAGAAATGTGAAGAACTATTGTGGACTTGAATGAGGATCAAAGGACAAAGGATTAAATGAAATTAAAGGACTAAAAAGTCTTGTGCTCCATAGCTCACTCTTAGTTTTAATGCTGGATTCATGAGTGCATGAGAGCTTAAAACTATGTGAGAAAGTTCTTGAGCTTAGTGCACCTTGATCAATGCTCAACTAAAGAGTAGAAGTGCATGATGCTAAGACCCACTAATTGAGTTCCATTGCTTAGCATATTTGAAGGTGGTAATGGATTCATTGAGTGCTCATGAACGAGGTGACATAGTCATTGAGCCCAAAGAAATCACTCTCTCATCTAAATTATGCTTGATGCACATGACGCTCTAAGTGAAATCAATGCTTGTAAGATCTTAACTACACAACCCTCATCTCTATGATCAAGAGATGAGAGGAAAACTAAAAGAATCTAAAATTTTATAAGGATCTTTATGCTAAAATAGAACCGACTGTGTGTTTATTTCATGCACGAGACTGTTAAGAATCTAAGAAAGATAATGTGCACTTGATTAAAAACTAAGTAAGGAAAAGATGAACACTTGAGGAATCATCATGCATAAGTTTTCTATCATATCATGTGGGAGAAACCCAACTCTCCTCTTCCTTTTATCAGAGTTATTTTCTACTAAGAGTTATTGTGCTTGTTCAGGAACCAAATTCAACAATATACTCATAGCTTAAACATTAGTGATCATAGATATACCTTAGTAACAAAACAACCAATTCCCTAAGGTTCGATAAATCCCAGAAACTAAACGTTCCACTTATTACTTCAAACCACGTACACTTGCGTGAAAGCGCAGATGTATTTTTGGTCTGTCATATGTGTTATTTTTTATCTCTAATGTAATGGAGAGCTAAACTCCTGGGGAAATCCTACATGAATTGAAAAAGACTATTATGCATGAAAAATTTCCTCAAGCATTAATAAAAATTTGTGAATTAAATGACTTGTTAAAGAAATGAAAAGGACTATTATGGACTTGAATATGGATCAAATGATGAAGGACTAAATGACTTCAAGGACTAAAAAGTCTTGTGTTCCATAGCTCACCCTTAGTTTGGAGCTGGAATCATGAGTGCACAAAAGCTTAGAACTATGTGAGAAAGTTCTTGAGCTTAGTATACCTTGATTTATGCTCAACTAAAGTGTTGAAGCATGTGAGCTAGGGCCCACTAAATGAGCTCCGCTGCTCAGCATACGTGAAGGTAAGGAATGGATTATTTGAGAGCTCATGAACGAGGTGACATAGTCATAGAGCCCAAATGAAATCACTCTTTTATCTAAACTGTGCATGATGCGTGTGATGCTCTTAGTGGAATCATTGCTTGTAAGATCTTAAATAAAGAAACAACTCTCATATCTAGAAATAAGGAATGAGAGGAAAACCAATAATCTAAAATCTTGTAAGGGTCTTTGTGCTGAATTATAACAAACTGTGTGTTCACTTCAAGCATGATATTTAAACTTGTAAATCTTGGAGTTAAACTCTAAAGAGGATAATGTGCACTTGATTAAGTTACATAAAATTAAGTAAAAAAGACCAATGCTTGAGCAATCATCATACATGTAATAACCCAGATGTTGTTACCTGTCAAATAGCAACCTAATTGACTCCAAACCTCTTATATTACTCTTATACTAGTGTTAGGAGTCTCCACCTTAAATTTAGTGCGATTTGGAGACCATTTGGCAATTTCCAACATTTCCTAGTTTTTGGATAATTCTAAAAATACCTAATTTATTTAGACTTTAGAATTCAAAACGGAGTCCTCCATTGGACTCACCACACTCAAATTTGCTATGGGTGGTATTTTGGAAGCATTTGGGAGTCATCAAATTTTTCACGAATATTTTAATGTTATTTAAATACCCAGAAAATTAAGTAAATTAAATATACCTCCAATCAAAAATCTGATTACATATTTGAGCTCCTCACCCATCAAATAAGTAAGGCTGAAAATTTGGGATTTTTAGGAACGTGATTAAATGCTTGATTTTTAAAGAAATAAAATTGTAATATATATATATATATTAATTAAATATTAGATTATAGTTAATTCTTTTTTTTACATATTATATTTCAGCTAAATTAAGATCAGCAAAAATCTACTATGATCTTCATAACACGGAACAACAAAGATATTAAATCGAAACCATCCATTTATTTTTATTCCGATCTAACGGCTTGAGCTTTTATAAGTGGACCTGCCGTTGGATTAACACTTGATCCAACGGCTCGTAGGGATCCTAGTATGCCTCTAAAAGAGGGTGATTGTGCCCTACATTTGGGTAGGGCGTACGCACGACAGCTGCCCTCCATTCAGCCTTATCTTCCTAACCCTCCTAAAACTCTTAAGCTTTTTTTTCTCGGTTGCAACATTATCCTTGCGGGGAAAAAAGTGGGCTACGGAGGAGTGGGAAGAAAGGATTGAGGCCAAGCCTTTCTTAAAGGATCGACCACGAATACCCTAACCCTAAATCGGCAAAATGAGAAGGAAGGTTGAAGTGCTAATCTTGATCTCATTCACTTTCGAGTTTAAGGTACAATCTCTTGATTTTACTCCATTTGACATCCCATTATTTATGAAATCAGTTAACTTGGCACTACTTTATAATCTTCTGCTGGATATAATCGGGCTTAATAGAGCCCGATCAAACTAAGGGAATCCATTGAAGAGAGGAAATTAAGCTTCATACTCATTGCTTTATTTTCAGTTCTTCGATTATATTCTTATTTGGCCGTTTGTAGAATTTTGGCCCTGAGTTTTGAAGGTAAGTTAAATATCTTCGTGTTTTGCTGAGTTCTAATAAATAGTGCTAAAATTGATCGATTCTATTTCTTTTAGATGTAGTTGTATCAATCCTTACTTCTCCTGCTATTATTTCCTAAAGCATAGCCATTTGATCTATTCATTTGCCAATATTAAATTAATTATTATCTATCATTTTAAGAGTTAGAGAAAATCGTGTCCAATAAAGACATATTTAACTTGAACAATTTCATAGGAAGGAAAGAAATTATGTATTCTACCTCTCCATCCATTCTGTAAAGAAAAGAGCATCTTGTATATGCTGCTCATCTCAATTCAATTTCTTTTTCTTTATCTCACTATGAATGCAATTTGTATATGAAGAAAAAGAAATGTTTATGTGTATTCTTCAATTCATTAAGAACATGGTTATTGTATAGTATATTAGCTTCATTGAGCATAGAACTTTATCCTTAACAAAGGCTGAATGTTTCTTTTATATTTAATGCTGGATATGGATGTCTGTGCTGTAGTTTCATATGTAATGATGGATTTTATTTTAATATATGTTGATGTACCTCACAGTGTTGAATCCATGTTGTTGTATCTTACAATGCTGAATATATATTGCTATCCTCTGTAAAACTAATCCCAAAATAATTATTCAAGAATCAGTGATTTTATTATTATTTTCCAAGATTTTAGCTTATTATAATATTCTAAAAATGAAAAGAAAACAAATGCTTACAAATACTTTGGGAAACTTCTTTGAAAAATTTGTCAGATAAATGCAATATTATCCAGCATCTTTTGATAGAAAAAAATGATAGATTTTCCTTTAACCTGTACTAATCCATTCATACCTTACATTCACTAAATACCTAATGATAAAGGTTGCATATTCATAATAATTGTATATCCTCTATGAAGTTGATTAAATGCAAATCAATTCCAATGAAATTTAAAAATTTACATATCACTTTTAGTTAGGTTCGAGTAAGTTAAGATCTTATTGAAGTACGTTCTCTTATAATCTAGTTAATGCTAGTTTTACAAATGCGTACTTCTCAAATAAGATTTTTTCTAGTGGATGAAATTTGAAGGAGGCTGATATTCCTTTTTATTTTCATTAATAGTCTTTTATTTCTCTGCTTAATAGTTAGTGGTGTTATGCTATCACAATCTAATCAAGTATCATTCCACCTTTCCTAAATTTTTATGCACTCAATGAAGCATTACTTTATTCATATTGTCCATATGTTTAGATTTAAAGTATGAATTCTCGAATGAGAAAGCTGGCATATCTGTGAAGGTAAAAGTGCCTCCCTGGTTACTTCTCCAATGATGGTTGCAGACTTAGTTTCTCAAGATTTTCTAAATTGAGAAATATTTACTGGTATTGGCGTATACGTCAATGCTGCAGTTGTTTAACACTAGTACATATTTTGTTTACTCTTCTATGCTACACAAAATTATGTTAATGCTAATGTTTTAAACTTTTTTTCCCTTGAATTCCAATTCAAAATTTTGTGGACTTTATATCAAAATGCATAATAACCAATGATATTATTATCATAAAAGTTAATTCATGTATTGAATCTTTAATATTTAAAACCATTAAGTTTAATATTGCTGAATTTAATGTAGTCATTCTTTGCATGTTATGTATTATTATCTCTTAATAATATTGCAATAATTGTTGTTTTGTTGCATGCTAAATTACAATGAGTATTATTTATAAATACTATTGTTCCTTACATATCAAGTTAAATAAGGCTGCCATATTATATGAGATCAAATAAATTTAAACTACATGATATATTAACTCTAAGTAATTGCTTCTAAGAATTTAAAAAAAAGTTCAAAATTCCTTATATGGGATTTAAGTAAAATGCATAGTTATTATTGATTTCGAATTGGATACTTACTTTCTACCTTATTGGTATTGTAGTTTTTACATAGCTGTGAATCATTTAATTTATTTAATACTTAGTACTGAGCTATAATACCAATAAAGGCTCAGAATTGTGCCAAAGACATACTAATATGGGAAAGTCAATGTATCAAATGAAAGGAATGTTATGACTAAAATTGCATGAATTCTTTAGCATATTTTGATATGATATTTACAAAGTCTATTATGTCTCTCATATAACACTCAGTTTTCACATGCCGAAAGGAATGTTATATGCTTTACATCATTGGATTTATATTGCTGTACTCTATAATGCTGCATTAACATTTCAACACTTCATAATACTGAATGGATATGATGCCATTAGATATAAGATTCATTGATGTCATTTAGTTTATGAGATCCACATGCTGTCATGTATCAAATAAGATTCAATGCTGCTATAAATTATGAGTAAGAACATAAGTGGCCATCAATTGTATAAGAGGATGAATGCTGCCATTTATCATGGGTAAGATCATATGCTGCCATCTTTGTATATGAGGTTAAATGATCAAATGCTGTCATGTATTTATTAGAATCATATGATGCCCTTAAATGAATGTGAGATTAATGTAATATGAGAATAAATGCTGTCATATTGCTGCCATCTAGTTGTGAGATACAAAAGCTGCCAATAGATTATATGAGCATCAATGTTGTTATTCTTTTATAGAATCATATGTTGCCATCATTTATATATATGATCAATTGCTGCGATCAACTATGTATGACATCAATTGCTGCCACCAATAAAGTATAAGTCAATTGCTGCCATCAATTATGTATAAAGTCAATTGCTACCATCAATTATGTATAAGATAAATTGCGGCCATCAATTATGTATAAGTCAAATGCTGTCCATTCATTAATGTGATCAAATGCTATCCATTAAATTAATGTGATCAAATGTTGTCCATTCATTAATGAGATCAAATATTGTCCATTAAATTAATGTGATCAAATGCTGTTCATTAAATTAATATGATCAAATGCTGTCCATTCAATTAATGTGATCAAATACTGTCCATTCATTTAATGTGATCAAATGCTTCCAATTGATTTATGTGAATCAAATGCTGTTAGTTAAACTAATGTAATCAAATTCCTTTAGTTAAACTACATAATATGTGTTGAGCTTAAATCTTTATATTTCATTTATTTCATATGGATCAATTGATGTCAATTAATGTAAGTGAGAACAAGAGCTGCCATTTATTTCAATAAATTCAAATGCTGCCATGTATTTTTTGAGATCCAAATACTGCCATTTTTGTTATGAAATTCAAATGTTGTCATTCATTTTAATATGAATCAAAAGCTATTATTTATTGCAAGGTGATATCAAATGTTTCCTTTTATTCTAAAATAAAATCAAATGATAAAATGATGCCACCTCTCTTATTAAGATCATATGTGGTCAATTATATAAATGAAAGAGTCAATGGACCATGTGGGATCTAATGCTGTCCCTTACATTAATTGGATTAAATTAACTTCTATCATTAAACGCATTGAAAGAACCAATTGTTGTGTTAGAATTTAGTTTAAATGATTCTTGTTTCTTTTATATATAAATGCTAACTTTAATACTATTATTCCTTACAGGTTGAGTTATAAATTAGTATCAAATGAAATACTGAACTAAATGTTATTGCCTTATGGCATAATAAGTCAAATGATGCTGCCTCTTTTTAAATACTAATTTAATTACTGCACCTTTCATTATTTTTCATAAATGTATAATTTAAGAGGTGTGAACCATAGGTTAGTAAATTGCTTCATTAAATTTTCTCACTTGAAAATATTAGAACTGGAAATAGTCAATGGATTGACTTATATATTAATATTCTTTATAATTGTTAAAATTAGTAGAACTAAAAATAGTCAATGAATTGACTTATAAATTGATGTTCCTTACAATTGTTAAAATTAGTACAACTAGAAATAGTCAATGGATTGACTTATAAATTGATGTTCCTTACAATTGTCAAAACTATTAGAACTGGAAATAGCCAATCTCATGTAATGGATTAACTTTATATTAGAACTGGAAATAAGCAATCCCATGTAACGGATTCACTTTACTTTAGAATTGGAAATAAGCAATCTTATGTAATGGATTAACTCTATACTAGAACTAGAACTAAACAATCCTATGTAATGGATTGATTACATGTTAGTTTTGAGTTATTTTTCTTTCAATTATAACTTCCATTGGAATGTGAGTCTTGTATGTCTACCTTACAGGTATTTCTTTAGCCATTTACAGCGGAAACTCTGCCGAAATTATTAAGAATTTGATAACTTAGAAATTTTATGGAAAATTGTAAATATATTCACTTGTTAAATACTTATTAAATATTTAGAATTTTATATCTAGGATTGTAAGCATTCACTTCAATTGTAAGTATTCACTTCTATTATTTTATTTAGAACATTAGTTCTCAATCAATTAGATTGAGAGTAATAGTTTCCTTTCATGCTTTATATAAGCTTTTAGATTTCTAATTCCTTATAATCTTAAAATGAATTGTTTCATGTAGGGTGTAATCTATCTCTTTTCTTAATTTTAGATATTCAATATCAATTAATCTTAGATAACTTCATGATTAAATTGAGTTGATACTTTTGGTTTATAAGTTAAATAAAATTATTATAATATCCTTTAGCTTATACTTACATTAACTTAGAAATCTATAAACATTATTCTTCCTTACTAGTTTCCTTAAATTTTAATCATAAATCTATTTCTTTTGATTAATTTAGGACTAGGATAAGATGAACTTCAATTACATGAAAATACTAATTTCCAAACTTAATTTCTTTCTAATTTTTATCAAAATTGACTTAAAGATCAATATCTTAAGTCAATTTGCGGTTCATTTAGCTCCAATCATTAAGTAGATTATTAAAGTTTAGATAACAAAATGATATCAAATAGTATACAATTATTGAAATTTATTGAATGCTTGCTTAGCTTTGAGACTTTTTCCTTGAACATTCATTCAAGATTATTGTCCATAAATAAAGATTTTCATAAAACTTTAAGGGGAATGCCTTATGGCAACTTTGAATAAGAAAGAAAGTGCTTATAATAAGACTTCACATTTTAGAGAGGGTAAATGTGAATGTTCGACCTCCCCACTGTATCTAGTTAGGCAGACGTGCTTAACTTCTCGCCCATTCTGTTGAGTACTCCCGCAGAATGAGGTAGCTTCTAAATATAACTTCAACTAAAGATATAAGAGTTATTTTACAATCTTATTGATTGTAAGATCTCTTCATAACTATTTAGTTATGCTTACATTTCATAGTCCTAGGCTATGTTTGTCTTAGATCAAGAGTCTAATATACTTCCTTATTTTCTATGCTTTACACTCTCTATTTCCAGTATTGTGCATTGTTTACTTCAGTTACATTTAAATATAGTGTATGTTGCTTAATTTTATTTAATGCTTCATAAATTTTATTGAATATGTATTACTTTCAATTCATTTTACTTTAATGCACATAGTAGTTTCTAGCCTTTTAGGATGCTTTCCCTTACCAATTTTGGATACAGCTAGGAATTTTATATAAGTGAGTATTTTTACTCAACTTATTTCATATTATCTCTTTTACAGTTATACTTAATTTCTTTTTCCCCACTTGATAGCTTTAATAGCTTCGCTGCTTACTTTAAATTGTAAAATTATGTTTGTGATATCTTATCAATTTAAAAATATAGCCAATCTTAAAATATGCTTAGACTGTTTAGTCTAACTACACTTTTTCTTTTTCCTTGGCTTTGCCCTATCATATTTAAATACTAAAATATAATAGATCAAGAGCCCTTTGATTTAGGTAATGCAAGTTCAAGTGCTTGAAGGGCTTATAAGGAATTTGCTTCTGCTTGAATTTAAACTGTTTACTTGTAGTTTGTTATAAGTGAGAGAGTGATCTACTTTCTTTCTTCTACTCTTACTCTTAAAAGGTTTACAATAATTAAATTATAAACTGCTTGAGTTTGCTTAAGTTACTTTACCTATTCTTAAATAATCCATGTTGTGTTTACTATTTTGTAACTACATGGGATGAATGAGTGGATTATTCTAATTGCTTATAATGAAAATACTTGCAATATTGTATATACATGTATCTCTTTATCATGCATCTTTGATTGCATTCAAATTGTATAACTTTATTTTAACTTAACAATTACTCACAAAGTACCTTGGCCACTTAGCATCTATACTTGAATTGGTTTCTTCTAATCGAGTGTTGGGTGTTAAGGAAACATCCCAATGTTTGGATTAATCTCCTATCTAATTATTGGAGTCATTATAATACATGAGTCACCTAACATTTCATGTGGGAGAGACCCAACTCTCCTCTCCTTTTTATCAAAGTTACTTTCTACTAAGATTTGTTGTGCTTGTTTAGGAACCAATTCAACAAAATACGCATAGTTTAAACATTATTGAACATAAATATACCTTAGTAACAAAACACCCAATTCCTTGAGGACGATAAATCTCAAAACTCACATTCCAAATTATTACGTTAGACCACGTACACTTGTGTGCAAGCATAGATGTGTAATTTACAGTCTCTCATAGTACCAATTACTCATCTCATGCTAGTATTAAATTGGAAATAAGCAATCCTCCTATGTAATGGATTGACTTGAAGTTAGCTTTATATTGTTGATCTTTGCAATTAATCTTCCAAATGAATGGAATACTTGCATGTTTTTGTCAAATGTGTTTCTTTTTAATAATTATAATAGAGGTAATGCCAAAGTTATTAGAATTGGAATGATAAATTTATGTTCCTACATGTTCTTATATCTCCTTTAGTTGCATATTAGAATTAACTAAGAATCCTTTAATTCCTTTTGTATTCTATTTTAGCTTAACACTTTCAATTGCTAAGTTAAAGTTCTTTGAAAGAACTAATGATAAGACTTGTGCTGAAATAATAACTTAGATGATTAGCACACATTTCCATAGTATTTAACCTTTCAAATTTTGTTCTCAATTAATTAAATTAGAGAATAATAGCTCCCTTTCATGCTTTCAATAAGGTGTTAGATTTCTAATTTCCTATAACTACAAATGAATTATTATTTGTAGGATATATTCTACTTCTTTCCTTACTTTCAAATGCTCAACATCAATTAATCTTAGATAACTTCATGATTGAATTGATTTGATACTTTCTAGTTTGTAAGCTAATTAGATAAAGTTAATAGAATTTCTTTTAACTTACACTTTCATTTACTTAGCAAACTATAAATCTTACTCTTCCTCACTAGTTTCCTTAAACTTTAATCATTAATCTATTTGATTTGATTAAATTAAGACTAGTATAGGATGAACTTCATTTTCTTGAAAATACTATTTTCAAAACTTCTCTTTCTTCTTCTATTAATTACAATTACTTAAATATTAATATCTTAAAGTCAAATAGGAGCTCAATTAGCTCCAATCATTAAGTAGATCATTAAAATTTTAGATAACAAAAGAATATCACATATTTTACAATTATTAAAATTTATTGAATGCTTGCTTAGCTTTAAGCCTTTTCCTTAAACATTCAAATGCATTGAAGACATATAGAAGGAGTATCTAAAGAAGGAGTGCTAGTGCTAGACAAGATGCGGAAGGAAGGCACCTACCAAAGACTTGACTTTCCCATTCTAGCCAAAGAGTGTCTTGCAAGGGTGGACCGTATTGCTAGTACCATGGAATGGCTGGATAACTTTAAGGTAGATATAGTGTTTTGTCTCCATAGAGATTATGCAAGGGAATGGTGGATTGATACCTATAAACATTTATCTAAGAAGCTTCGAAGAGAGCATTGTGAACTCACTTCTGAACTAGTTTTTCTGCTAAATATATAGCCTAAGATCTTTACTATGATATGAATATGTTCTATGTTTTCCAATATGTAATAACTTCAGCTTTGAAGAGTAATAAAAATTTGACAATGTTCTAGTTTATTTTCATAAGACTAAGAATGATCATTTTTATTTTAGAAATGAATCCTACCACTTCCCCCAATACTACTCCGATCAATGCCGCCCCTTCTTCTAATGACCCCCAAATCAACACCATCGTTGCATCCATTGATAACAATATAAATGAATAAACTGTCATCAAGACCATGGTATATACATTGAACAAACAAGCTTAGGCTATTCAGAGGCTAGTATCTACAATACCATCTATAAATGCCAGTACATAGTCAGCATCACCTATGGTCCACTCATTCAACTCTAACCATCAGTTTGGCGAAGGATTACTATATAACTTCTTAAGGTTAAGACCACCTACATTTGATGGGAATTTATCTCCGATAGACATGACAGCTTGGTTGAGAACAATAGAAAAGAACTTGACGAGCCTTAGTTGACCTAATTACTAAATAGTTCGGTTAGCTACACAGTTGCTTCAGGATGAAGCTGAGCATTGGTGGGATAAAATTCGAGAAACTCATTTTGAAGAATACGAGTTAGAAGATATCAAATGGGATTGGTTTGTGGAGGCCTTCAAGGAAGCCTTTGTTCGCCCATCTATGAAGAACATCATTAGTGACTCTTTACTAAAGTTGACTCAAGGGAGTTGATTTGTGGCAAATTATGTAGCAGAATTTAGAAGACTAGTTTGTTTCACACCAAATTTGGCACCCACGGAGGAAGATAAGTGTTACCATTTTCAAAGTGGTCTTCGTAAATCCATCAAAGATCACATCATTCCATTTCAATTAACCATCTTTGAGAAACTAATAGAGACAGCACGGGTGGTAGAGTACCACCAATTGGCAAAGGATTTCAAGAGAAATACATTCACCATGTCCAATTGTTATGAAAGTTTTAAACGTCGCTGTCCCAACCAAGGGAGACCATATCAGATGGAGGCTACTGAATCTGCTGAGCAAAATCCAAAATGTACACGACCTCATCCTTATGGTAAGTATTACCATTTTGGTCAAGTCATTTTTACATGTGGCCATCCAGGCCATGGGTATCAATTATGCATGTCCATAAAGACAGTTGATGGAACTCTTATTAACCGTTCTCACTTGGATCAAGTGTTCCAAGATACTCCCCTGAATAAGAGAGAACCATGGATGGCTCTAATGCCACCCCCAGCCAGAGATAACTAGGCTCCTTCTAAAGTACAAGCAACTACTTCCCGACCCTCAATTCAGAATCAAGCAAGGGTCAAAATAGCGAATATAGACCTCTAGGAATGGCCAAGGTCAATAACCTCACTTAAGTTGAAGAGACTAAGTACAGCAACATTGTCTCGAGTACACATCCTTAAATATTTCATTACTTATAAAATTACAGTCTTTATTAAATGCTTTTCATTAAAATTGGTTAAAATAGGCACCATATGCATAGAAGAAAAGCCTTGTAATATATTATTTGATACTGGGGATTGCCATTCGTTCATCTCTGAGAACTTTGTAAGAAGACTAAATCTAGCTTACTATAAACTCGCTAAAACCTTAAATGTTAGACTCCTATCTGGAGCCCACCTTAGCGCAGCTAAGTTTTGTGATTTATAAGTACCAATTAATAACACCACCTTTTTAGCTAAGTTGATCATTTTACCCATCACAAATTTTGACATCATACTAGGCATGAGTTGTTTTAGTATGCATACTGCTATTATAAATTGTCAAAAGAAGAAGATCATTTTACAAACACACAATGCCTCAAAAACCTTCATAGGAAGGCTTAGTACCCAAAGTTCCTTAATCAATGCAATTAAGGCAGTGAGGTTAGTAAATAAAGGTTGCGTGGCCTTCTTGGTAACAATGATGTGTGACAGCAAAGAAGAGGTCTCTAATTCAGATATCAAGGTGGTTAGAGAATTTGTAAATGTTGTAACAACCCTAGGTTGTTACCATGCAAAATGAATGTTGATTGATTCAATTTTTTTAGCATCATTGCTTTTAGAACATTAAGATAAGCCTATCTAGAAAATTTAAAGTCCATTGGACTTCTCTAAATCAAAAATTGCAATTTGATCAGTTTAATTGCCCTAGTCTAGACCCAAAATATTTTGATCTCAGAATTAAAATCTGATTGCATTTTTGAATTCCTCACCCCCAAATTAGCTAAGGGTGAAAATTTGGTGCAATTTGGAATTCATTTGGGCAATAATTCAATTTAATTTAGAATGGTTTAACTGCACTTAAGGGCTTATAACTTTCCATAATTTTGCATTTTTACCCTAATACCTAATATAACAGCCGGGATCCGCTGTGCGGACCGTGGGCGATCCGCTGCGGAGCCCGAGTCACGCGACAGCGAGATCCCTCAAATCTAGCCGTCGCGCCTTTCCATCTGACGGTTAGGATTAGAATCGCGGGTCCGCCGTTAGATCAACCCTAATGATCCTACGGCGCAGATTAAATCTGGTTCGGTCGTTAGGATCCAGAGGATCAGGACCGTCGCGCCTTCCCGATCGATGCATCAGACGGTCCACAGCGCACACACACTGTGGATCTTCGTCCCCGCCAAGACGCACCCGACAGGGAAGATTCCCTGTACTGCCAGTGGCCTCCCCTGTCCCCCACACGCGCCTCCAGCTCAGCAAACCGTTGTTGGTCTTCCCCCAAATTCCATGAGACCCCAATTGGGCCTTGTGGCCCGGCCGAGCTCAAAATGGAATTTTGAGAGCTCGGCCTTGGCCCGCCCTCTCGGGCCTCCCCAGCCCGAGCCAGTGGCTCCAGAAGCTTCCCTAAGCT
The DNA here is from genome assembly GCA_016760335.1 of Gastrodia elata. Taxonomy (NCBI): domain Eukaryota; kingdom Viridiplantae; phylum Streptophyta; class Magnoliopsida; order Asparagales; family Orchidaceae; genus Gastrodia; species Gastrodia elata. Next base: position 92,710 of record JACERR010000056.1, on the reverse strand, counting down.
CAGCCAAGCCTATAAATAGCCCCAGATCTGCTTCAATTACTGCTTGCTGATAAATTGTAGCTTCAGAAATTCATCGCCATTGTCGAAGTCCCGGAGCTTCACCCAGGTGCTCCCGTGCTCCTGAACCGCTGATAGAGGGTTACTCCTGGAGTTCAGGACCCCTAAGAGCTTCCAGAGTTCTTGCAGTAGTAAGCCACGATCTGTCTTCCAATCCGTCAAAAATCAGGTATCCCAGTTGCAGGAATCGAGTCAATAAGGCTCAAATCCTATTCCATTTGATGCGTTTCTGTTCTTATTGTCATTTCAAACTTAGCTGTATCGTACTTAGGGCCTGAGCTAGCCCCGATCGATCGAATCGATCGAGCGGGCTAGTTTCCTTTTGGATCGCCTCGGTCGAGTAAGGACCCGGCGATCCAGGCAACCCCAGACCCCCAGACCAGAGGGCTTCGATCCCCCTCACCTCCCTGATGGTGTAGGGATCGAGCTCGGGGTCAGGCATGGCCTCTGTGGGGAGAATTGTCTCCCCATAGTAACATAAATGGCGAACGCCTCAGGTGAGTAAGGTCTGGCTGATCCAGACTGTCTCCCAAGGGGCTTCCGGTCCCAATTGACGTGCCTGGACGTGGTGATGGTGTAGCAATAGAATGCTGGTCGATCCGTAGACCGGATGCGTTGGAATTTGATGATTAGGTTTTTTTTCCTAATCGGCCTCTTCCGCGGGACGAAGAATCGGGGATGACGACAGTGCGGCCGGGTCAACCCATGACCCGCGCGGTGCGACACTGCCGGGTCTCCCGGGCCCCGGTCGACCCGCGCGTTTTTGATTTCGGGCCGAGCCGTTTAATTAAGGAAAATAATTCGATTAATGAAATCATAGGAATTTGATTAAATAAAAATACAAAATGTATTTTCTTAATAACTTTTAATCCACTGGTTAAAATTTTATGATATTATATATGAAAATGTTCAGAAAAATCTCAAGAACTTAAATATAAAATAAAATCACACATCTGATGGTTAGATCTTTAATTATTACCTAATTATAGTGAATCTTAATTAGGGTAGACTAGTAAAATTACTTATTCAAATTGCATATTTAGGGTGCCATTAGTTTACTAATGTTAAGTAGATTGCATGTGCCAAATATAATATTTTTCTGAGTCTTGTAAATGTAGTTATGCCCTAATCTTGTCAAATCATAATTAGTGAACTTTAGGGTTTATACACCTTGGATCATAGCAAACTCAGTCTCTGATTACTTGTATGATTAATTAGGACTTGCATGCCAAATTTCATGTAATCTAAAAGGTTGGATTTTTATTTATGTACTTATCCTTTTTACTTGGAATTAGGGTTTGGTTAGCATTAAGTAAACACTATTTGTTAAACTTTAATCATTATTTTGTCTTATAATAGTAAACTAAATGAAATAAAATCACCTTTTATAAACTTATTAAGTATACTTGAATCAATTTAAAACTATAGAATCTTAACTATCTTAATTAACTTAAGAAATCCTAAGATTTGGATCAAGCTTTTAAGACTTGATCTAGATCTAGGATTGCCACCAATAATACAAAATTAATCTACTGATTTGACATTGATCTTTAAATATACACTTGATTTGACTTAAGATTTGAGAAGGAGTCAAGCCCTAATCTACTTAAGGCAAATCTAAAACCATAACAACCCTAACTCAACTATATTGATTACAAGACTGTGAATTGAACATTTTTTAATAATACATCTAATTTACTATTGATCATAAACATTTGAATTAGACATGTTAAGGTTAATAATAAATCTATGTGATTGCTTGATCTGAATCTAAACTTTAGATCCCTGATTTTCTCTTAAAAAAGAAGACTAGCATAAGAAGACAATTAAAATCATATTGATTAAACAAGTGATCTAATCCTTAACAATATGCTTGATTTAGTTCCCATAATCTTAGTCTAAGTGTGATCAGATGACTTAATCATTTGATCTAATCATCCTAAATCTAATTATGAACCAAAACCTAATAGAATAATATCAATATCTAAAGAAGAGATCTTGATGCTCTCTTAATAAGATCATCTTAAATTTTTTAAAAGACCTAAATTTATATATCATGAGGTAGGAGGCCTTGTATGAATCCTTGAGGTAGAAGTATAGAGAATCCCTTCACCTTAGAGCTTGATCAATTCTCCTTGTGGTAGTAATCCCTTAAGACACTAGAAGAGATACATCTCTTTATGGTAGAATCCATATTAAGTGATCCCTGATCACATTAGAATTGTGAAACCTCGTATAGGACTTACCTATTAGTCTAAGACTTGTAGTCTTGATAAATCCTTGCTCTATTAAATAGATTTGATTGAACCATGATTATTGGGTAAGTGTAGCATAGAATACCCATATTTCTGGTCTCCAGTAATAATCTGGATTGGTTGAGTCACTCTAAGTAAGATTTGTCTTTGTTGCTATCCTGCGGGCTTAGGTGGACATAACCTCGCTTAGAATAAATTAATCAATCCTAAGAGTGTATTAAATGGGTACCCATTCCTTAGTTTTATTGAAGGACAGTTGCCATCAGGCAATGCCTCCTGGCGAAGATCGCTTCAATAGGTATGGCTTAAATAAAACTAAGTAAAGGGGGAATTACCTTCCTTAAGATGCTAAGTATGATTGTGAGTTTAGTGACTAAATGCTTAGTTTGAGATACAAAATCATCATCGCATGGTGCTTCCTAATGAAGATAGCTTTATTAGGGTGGCGTAATCAAACTAAATATTGTGTCTTATCTTTGCAGCATATTTAATATGTGTATACAATCACCCTGCCCAGTGATTCTTGAGTAAATAAGCAACTTTAACTAAATATCGATCTAGAGATTTGGAGTCAGAATCCTTTTAGCAGGATTCTGCACAGTGGAGACTTAGGATTCATTGTTGTTCCTTACTATATTTTTCATGGATTTCGGGATTTTTCATTCATATCATATAATGGCATAAGCATAAGCATAAACATGAGTTGAACTCATTCCTTCTGTTGTGACACATGGTTATCAGTGATACAGTATGAGATATGAAATATTATATATACACAGACTGGGGAATTTCTGGGTGCATCTGTGTCACCATACTGACTTCATAACTGTTGTGCTTACATTGGACCGTACTACTCATAAACCTTCAGTGATAGTTCTGTGATATACTGTGGTATAGCATATTTGTGAGCATTATTTTAGTGGCATAAAGTGCAGCTTATAGCAACCTTCTCAGCATTTGACATTTCTTTTACATTGATGTATGAGCATCTGGTATTTTTATTTACTTTCAGTATTTAGTTTTGATGCAGTTTTACCTTGCTTAGTCTTTATAATTTCAGTTATTTAATGTCTTTACAGTTTCTCCTGCACTTTTACTTTATGTTCTTACATATTTATTATATTTAGATTAGCTTGTATAGCTAGCTTCGATGTGTTAGACTTCTTGTCTAACACGGGGTACTTTTGGGATCCGGCAATTTGCTAGATCCCGAGCAGTTGTTGGAGACAGGTCAGGAGGACGTCCCAGAGACTCAGGAGGAGCACTTGGAGCTATAGGGGATTGAGCACCTACTTTTACTTTTTAGTCCTTTTTAGTATTCTGGCTAGACTCTTTATATTTTTGCATTATTATGGTTTGTAATAAAACTTTGGATGTACTCTTACTTTTCTTTTCTGAGATAGATATTTTCTACTGCTTGAGATGAATGTATTATGGATGTTATGCTTTTAGCTTCCGCACTCTGTTATATTACTATACATAGTATTGTGATGTGATCGGCATACTGGAAACACTGATATGTTTTGTAACGTACATGGGTCCTTCTCTCCTCCCTTACACCTTATGTACGTACTAAGTCTAATACTTAAGATAAGGGTTCCATTCTTATCTTAGGTATTGGCTCTCGAGCCTACTCTTAGGGCTCGAGTCAGCAGCCTTCAGTATGGCTTTGTCTCTTTAAACCTATTCGGGATGATGGGTTTTACTTGTATGGCCCACAGTTCCCAAGTAGCGCACCGTTCCGCCGCCAAACTATGGATTATACTCGTATTTTGCGCAGGGCGACGGGACGGGGCGTTACAAATGTATTCCCAGAGGAATTGCTAGGATTACCACCACTAAGAGAAATAGAGTTTACAATCAATCTAGTTCCTAGTACACAACCATTATCAAAAGCACCTTATAGGATGGCTCCCAAACAGTTACAAGAAATAAATAATCAGCTGCAAGAACTGTTGAATAAATGATTTATAAAACTTAGTATGTCCCCATGAGGAGCTCTTGTTTTGATTGTAAAGAAGAAGGTTGTGTCTATGAGAGTGCACATAAACTATCCAGAATTAAATAAGGTAACTATTAAAAATAAGTATCCCCTTCCTCGAATTAATGACCTTTTTGATCAATTAGCTAGTGCAGTTGTATTTTTGAAGATTAACTTAAGATCTGTATACCACCAGAAAAGGGTGAAAGACTCAAATGTGGAAAAGATGGTGTTCTATACATAATATGGATATTATGAATTTCTTGTGATATCTTTTGGTCTTACTAATGCACCCTCTATGCTTATGGACTTAATGCAATAAGTTCTCAATCCCTACTTAGATAAATTAATTATTGTTTTTATTGATGATATCCTCATTTATTCTAAAACCATGGAAGATCATTAGGATCATTTGAGAATAGTACTAGAAACAATTTGAGAGCATAAGCTATATGCAAAATTCTCAAAATGTGAGTTTTGGTTAAGCTCAGTATCTTTCTTGGGGAATATAGTAGATGCTCAAGGAATTTGAGTAGATGAACATAAAATCAGTGCCATTCAAGGTTGAGCTTAACCTAAATTTGTTACATAAATCTATAGTTTTCTGGGATTAGCTGGATATTATCAAAATTTTGTAAAAGGTTTCTCCCAGATTGCTTCTCCCTTGAGAAAATTTACTCAAAAGGCAATACCGTTTGTTTGGTCATCAGAATGTGAGAAAGCCTTCCAAACCTTATGCAAGAAGGAAAGGTTGTAGCATATGCGTCTCGTCAACAAAACCACATGAAAGAAATTATGCAGTCCATGATCTGGAACTAGCGGCAGTAGTCTTTGCTTTAAAAATTTTGCGCCACTATTTGTATGGAATCCAGTGCTCTATCTTTATAGATCATTAGAGTCTAAAATACATACTTACTCAGAGAGAATTAAATTGTAGGCAAAGAAGATGGCTTGAGTTATTTAGTGATTATGATCTAGATATCTAGTACCAACTTGGAAAAGCGAACGTTGTAGCTGATGCCTTAAGTCATTATGCTACTCTAAATGCCATTATCTCAGAAAGCCCATTAGAGGAAGAATTTTGCATGGTGACTTGATGAGTGAAATGATCTCAATGAGCAAAGTAGAACCCATTTTTCATAGAGATGTTCTTATAACTCAAACTAAAGACGAAGAGTATTTAAATTTCAAGCAAGAAATAAAAAGTGGCTATCGTGCGAATCTTCATTTTATAAAGGTGCTATCTATCAAGAAGATCATTTATGAATTTTAAAATCCATGCAGCAAGATGTGCTAGTATAAGGACATTGCTATGGGTATCAAGTTCACCCAAGAAGTTCCAAAATGTATCAAGACCTAAAGCAATCATTTTGGTGGCCCAGTATGAAGAAGAGCATAGCTGAGTTTATAGCTAAGTGCCATGTCTGTAGCCTAGTAAAGGCCAAACGTCAAAAACCCGGTATTTTTCTTCATCCTCTAGAAATCCCTGAGTGCAAATTTACCTCAAAGTTTTGGCAAGCTGTGCACCAAGATCTGGGAGCTACTCTTGCCATGAGTACAATGTTTCATCCTCAAATAGATGGCCAAACTGAAAGAGTAAATCAAGTGCTTGAAGATTTGATTAGGAACTATATTCTTGACTTTGTGGGTTCCTGGGAAGATCATATACCATTGGTGGAATTTACATATAATAATAGTTATCAGCCAGTATTAAAATGCCTCCTTATAAGGCCTTGTATGGTATAAGGTGCAGTACTCCCTTGGCATGGTCAGAAATAGGCAATGTTCAGCTTTATGGATCTGAATTAGTTGAGGAGACTAATAAAAAGATTTGTATGATTCAGCAAAAAATTTGCTCTACTCAAGATCGCCAGAGCAAATACCATGATGCTCATCATCGCCTTTTGGAATTTAATGTTGGAGATTTTGCTTATCTGAAGGTAGGTCCCATGAAGGGTGTATTTAGATTTGGCATAGCTGGGAAACTCAGTCCCCGCTATGTTGGGCCATTTGAAATAATTGAGAAAATAAGATCTTTTGCCTATAAACTAAATCTACCCGATGACTTTGCGGCAGCTCATGTATTCCACGTATCATCATTAAGGAAATGCCTCAGGGATCCTTCTCATTTAATTTAGTTTCCTGTAGTAAAAATTCAATCTGATCTTATTTATGCTGAAGAACTAGTTAAAATTTTAGATTGTGATTAGAAGCAACTAAGAAATCGTTCTATCCCAATGATCAAGGCTCTGTGGAGGAACCCGTTCATGTAAAGAAGCCACTTGCGAAAAAGAGGCAGATATGCGCCAAAAGTACCCAAACCTTTTTAACGAAGGTACTACCTTATCTTCTTTTTATTTTAATTCGTCATCTTATTTTCTGCTTTATTTTTTTCCACTAGAGCGATGTCAAGGACAATATTGTTCTTAAGTGGGGAGTCTGTAATAACCCAGGTATTTACTTAGGTCAATTAGGACTAAACCAATTTTTGATTATGATTCCAGTACTCTAATTAAGTTATTAGGAGTTCACCATAAAGACATAGTCCAAATTAGGAGTCAAACAAATCTAATCCTAATTTTAGGAATTTTAGGAACCCTGGAATTTGACCTAATTATATTGATCTCAAATCAAAAATTAGACTACGTCATTACGCTCATTGCCCCCAAATTAGCTAGGAGTGATGTTTTGGTAGCAATCAGAAGTCGTTAAAATTTCATCAAATATTTTAATAATATTTAAATATCCAAAAAAATTGAATAATTAAATACTCATTGAAACGAAAATTCTACTTCACTGTTACATTCATCAGCTCTCAATTAGCTATGGGTGATTTATTGGAAAATTTTGAAATGTAATTATCTAATTAATTTAAAATAAGAGAAAATGTTTAAAATTAATTAAATATTAATATATATCGAAATACTTATTCAGTGTCGTTTCCCCTAAGTAACGATGTCCAATACTTTTAGTTAAGATCTAATGGTTGATGTCAACCGTCCGATCCTAGGGGTGAATAGTCAATGATATTTAAATACCTCAAAAATTGATAAGAAAAAAAATTATCGAATCAAAAATCCGACCATGCCATTGCATTCCTCACCCCTCAATTAGCTAGTGGTGAATAGTTGGAAATTTTCTAAATTCAATAAATGATTTAAATTTTAGATAAAAAGTAATTGAATTTAATTATTATAAAAATAATATTTTAAATTATTGACAGCGTCGTCCATTCCATTTATGCTTCGTCAACTCCTTGTGTTAGCGTCGTTTCCCCTACCGTCAGATCCGACAGCAAATCGAAGTCGTTTGATCATTTGATCCGACAGCCTAGGCTACATCCCCCTCACTGAGGTCGTCAAGCCTACCCCTCGTGGACACGCGATGCCTCTGTAACTATTTCGGCCACACGCCACCTACAGCTGCCACGCATGCTCCGTCACCCTTCCCATATCATCCCTTAGTGGCCTAGGGTCCCATCCTGTCGCATTTGAGCTCGCCAAACCAATGAGGGGACCTACCCCAAGCTCTCATCTGTCGAACGCAAGGTACATGCCCATCCGACTCCCATGTTGCTCCATTTGATTATTGAATTTGTTCTTCATTATTGTTTAATTAGGCAGGCTTGCGATAATTGTAGCAATTTTATTTGAGTACTATCCTCCATCTCATTCGATCGGACACCGCAGTTGCCCATTCGCCTCCGTCCTGGTAGCTCCATTTAGGGCTTAGGATATCTTGAGATCCAGGCAACCCCAAATTACGATCTACCCATCGTTTGGAAGAGCTCGTCAAGCTCTTCCCACTGCCTTGCGAACTGAGACCTCCGATCGTCGGATGTTGCCGCAGTCACTCACCCTAGCCTCAACGGCTTGGATCGCGTCGAAGGAGACGAAGCGACGCCCATCTGACCCGGAACGGGTCAAACCCGGTCCGCCCGAACCAACAAGGGTCCCGCCGATGGGCCTCTGCTCCAGCCACGTATCATGCGGGTCCCGCTTGCGTACGCGCAGGTCAATCAGTGGGCCCGCAGTCAGTCATGCTGTCAACTGGTGGGTCCCGTTATCACTCCTCAACCGATAAGATGCCGCCACATGTCGCATGAGGGTTCCTCCGCCAATTACAACCTGCAGAAAATTTAAATATTATAAATATATATATATATATATATAACAGTTAGTTAAATAGGATAATTATATGTATAAGTATATAGTTAATGTATAAGTGTATAGATATATATACATGTACATATAATCTAATAATTAATCTAATGACAACTATTAGCTTAAGTTAAAAGTAGCTAATAGTAAATTATTAAACTGTTTAATTAATTATCAATAGATTTAATTAAATAGTAAGTTAATTAAATTTAAATTTAATACAATAAATACAAAACTTTAGAGCTTCAAAACTCCTGAACCCTAGATCCTAACATATTGATGGTATATCTCATTTTAATCAGAAAAATGAGATGAATTTAATGATAATATTAAATTTCCCATAGGGTGCCTAGATAATATAGTGACATTTTAGGACCCCCACTCATAAAATTACCAAAACTTTAAACCCTTATAATTTTGTACCTAGTGATCCAAACCTAGCCAATATAGGTTTTAAAGTAATCAGGAGAATCTCAAGAACACTTTGATAATATTGGTTTTGCCATTGGGTAATTAATTTGCCTAATCATTTTTGGGTACTCTCATTAATGACCCTTAAAACCCTAGAATTTGATTAAGCCATATCTTAGTCATTTTGACTCCAAATCAAGGAACTCAAGTGCTATCTAGCTTAGACATTCAGTGCGAGCAATAAACTGAAAAAAAAATTAGGCTTTGAACCCTAAAAATCCTAAGTTGACCAAAATACTCCTAACCCTAGTTAAGTCATAACTTGGCCAAATGAGGTCCAATTTGGGTCTACTCCCAGTTAAAGTACTTAGTGTGATATAAGAAAGCTATAGTCACTGAGTTTACTGAATTTGAGTTTCAAATGGAGAAGTTAGGTTTTTGACCCCTATTAACTTTAGAAAATTCCATAAATGCCCTTAGACTTGAAATCATCATAACTAATCCAATAGATCTCAGAATTCAATATTCTTGGACTCTATGGAATCCTAAAATAGCATGCAACAATAAACTGCACAAAGTTTTTCGATTTTATTAAGTAGAAATTACTAAATTGCCCCTTAGGTCAAATTCTTTAATTTGGACCTATATGACCTATTTCTTATCCAAATTGAGTGTACTTACTATTTATCTTCATGTTAGGTAGTAAAAAATCATTTGATAGTTAGAAATCCCAATTTGGAGCCTTAAACCAAAAAGTAGCTTTTTGGACCCTTAAGTTGGGGCAAAATGGTGATTTTGCTCAAAATTTAAGTTTAGTGTCCTAGAATCTTAAAATGTCTCTTAAAATATTAAAAGTAGTAATAAAACTGATTTAGGATCAATTCAAGTCTTAAATTTTATAATTTGAATAATTTGTTAAAAATCCTAATTTATGCTTGAAAATCTCTAAGGATAATAAGCCTTAGCTAAAATTTGTTCTAAACTTTCCTAAGTAAATAAGGACATCATACAAAAATAAATTAGCCATCTCCTAGAAATCCCTAAGTTATTTCATTAAGAGCTTCTTTAGGAATTCAACACCTCACATCAGGACCTTCTTCTAAGATTAGGAATAGATCCTAAGTTTGACTTCATTAATTGGATAAAGTAAATTATGCAATGAATGAAACCTTAGTTTTATTAGTTTCTAGATTTTTCAACTTAATTTTGATTATTTTTTCCTTCAATATTAGATTAAGAATAGGAGAATTATCCTATTTAGCTTGACTTTTCTTAATAGGGTTTTGCCTGAATCTTTAGTTCACATTTATATTTAAATCTTAGATCTTATGTTTGACCTTTAGATTATGTGCTTAAACCAAAACTCATGGTATTTAATTCATAACCCTTAGCCTTAGTAGATCTTGATTAGATCTTAGCTTAGAACATCTAAATTTATCAATTAGGATGTGATGATTTATTATTGAACTTATAGTCATTGTTGATTGAACTAAATTGGAACCTGATCAATTCTAATTGTGTAAATGCAATCAAGTAATCAGAATGAATCCTGGAACATTTTCAATGATTATTATTGCCAGGAAAATTATTGCTTTGAGCAGTACTTTGAATGAAACCAGTACATTAATGAGCATGGTGATGACCCTTGTTGAAAACCAAACTCAATAATACCAGCTGATTCAAAAGTTGATCACTCATAAACCCCCACCTACTACCAACATAGTGACAAGCCAAAAATAGTGTGACTTCAGATTAAACACAAGTATATGTGGTCTAAGATAATATAAGGATGGTGAGTCCCAAAATTTATCATCTTCAGAGATTAATAGAGAGTTACTAGTTAATATTCTCTCTTCTAAAGCTTAGACAATCAAAATGTAGGTTTTTAAGATAATCTAAATCTATGCATGCAAGTAAATATTTCTAAATTATGAGGATGTAATAATGATTAAAAGGATTTAGGAAAATTAAACTAATTTACTATGATTCAACCATCATAATAATTGTTGAGTTCCATAAATGGTAATTTCTAGATAATCCTAATTTTATATCTGTAAGAGCTATAGATAGATAAACCTAATAGTGCTCTCTCACACACCTGGGTCACTCATCACTAAACCCTAAGATCATCTTAAGTCAATCTCATTGATAAACCCAAGATTTATATTAAAATATGCGAGTAAGAACATACAAAACACTATATGAGCCTGCATACTTTGATTAAAATTCATGCATTTTCAGAAAAATTTGGAAAGAAGGCAAGCTGGAGCTAAAAGAGCAAATTTTAAATGAAAACTATTGTGGTGTGCCACAGAGCGCTACAGCAGGCTATGGCGGATGAGCAGAAAGAAGAGACCTGGAACCTGACCTACACAGCCTGGAAGATAACTGCTATAGCATGCCACGGTGAGCTACAGTAACATTTCAATAATATTAATTGAAACATTATAAGAACTAATTGAACAATGATTTCAAAACTCAAACTGCCATAGTGCACCATGGCATGAATCTGAATTAACTCAACTCACTACAACACACTATAACAGAATAGTGTTTGGATCAAAGCTGCCACAACGTGCTGTACCGGAACAATGTTTGGATCGAAGCTGCCACAGCGCTATGACAAATCTTCAGCAAAATAGCATACCTAGAGACAAATTCATCAAAACCAAATGCAATTGCTGTGGTGCGCCATAGTGCACCACAGCGGCCGACGCAGAAACGCCCAAAATTAACATTAATAACAGCATATGGAAGGCCGCAAATTCTAACATTTGGCTTACCCTTGCCTTTTGAAAACTGAATTAATTTTAAAGCCTACTGAATTCCAATGGATTATTGGAACAAAATATGAATGATTTGCATTAAAGTAAGGGGAGATGAAAAGTCACTCATGATTAATGCAAAAGGGCATAAAGCTTCCCAATTTAAGGAATATTTTTAGGCCATACAAGGGTTCCCATGTTTTTCAATATTCTAAGACCCTAAAAGAGGTTGATGTTGGAGAAAGAGAGAGAACTCTCCAAGGAAGAATTTCAGATATACCTTGCAAGTTCAAGAAGGAAGAGAAGCGGAGGAACATGGAGAAATAAAGAGAAGGAAAGAGAAGAACCAAGAGAACCCCAAAAACTCAGGGCTATTCCTAGTATCATTTCTCATCCCTATCTTAATTTCTTTATCTGTGAACCAGTGTTAAGGTTCATGTTCTCTTATATCTCTTGTTGTATTGAATCTGTAATGGAAGGCTAAACCCTCCTTGGAGAGGGTTGGGCTAAATTTATATGCTGAGTAAGGAGTATGGTGTTGTATGTTAAAGTTGTAATGAATAAAATATGAGTTTAATGTTTACTTATTCTTATGTTTCAATTTAATACCTGAAATATTTATCAATTATAAATTCTTATTAAAAGACTTGCGCTGCAATGCTCACTAATTGGAATAGAGCAAGGAGTGAGGGAAATAAAGCTGAGAGATACATGACAAAATCTCAAGCCCATTAGCACCACTCCTTGAGCTCATCTGGGAAGTTGAAGCTTGTGAGCCAAGCCCCCTCCAATCATGCTCTGCGGCTTAGCAAAGTAGAAGGAGGGAGAGATCATCGAACACCCATGGTTGATGTGACATAGTCCATTGGGTCCATTAAATCCTCTCCATTAGCTAGACTGCGTGTGTAGCACATGATGCTGATTGGTGGGAATCAAAGCTTGTGAGATCAATGAACTAAAATAATATTTTGGTAACCTGGGCACAGGAATTTGAAATTAAATTAATTATGATCTTATAAGAATCTATGTGCAGAGGTAGAACCCTTAGAGTGTTCTCCTTGTGCACTAAATTTGAACTTGTTGGAATTAGAGGACCAATCTAAGGAAGGCAAAGTTCATTTGATTGAGTAGGCATAGTAAAATCACTATACATATTTCAATGATAATAATTACAACACCAAGTCCTTATGAGTCATATAATGAACCCCCAACTCTCTCTCTTCTTAATCACATAGTATCTTAATTTAAGTGCTTTGTAATGCTAATCTAGGATCCAAACTAAAACAACAAAAAATAATTATTCTAAACATTTTTGAAAGAAGATAAAAATTAGCATCAAAACCACTATTCCCTATGGACGATATAAATCTGGAACTAACCATTCCAATTTATTACTTTGGACCACGTACACTTGCAGGTGAGCGCAGACGTGTATTTACTGTATATCAAGTTTTTTGCACCCTTGTCGGGGAACGGTTCAAGTTTTGTATTAAGTACAATCTATCAGTAAATAGTGATTTAAAATAGTCTTTGTTTTGCATATATATTTTCTTATTTCTTTAGTTTACTTTACTTATAATTTTTATAATTTTTTTCTTCATATATGGAGTACTCAAATTTCATGGATGTGCATAATAATAATCAAAACTGGTGTTATTGGTGTGGGAAAACAAATTCAAGTTCTGACTATAATACAAACAACCTCTTTGCACCTTCGAGAACAAAACTGTTTAATGATATTAAGTTTGATCACAACTTGCAACACAATTACACTCACTCTGATGTGAACTTTAACAACATAAACTAGATGAGTGAGCAATCTTATTTAGAAAAATCGATAGAAGATATTAGTGGTCATGTGAACTATAATTTGCACAAAACTAAACCAACCTCGATTAGGACCAAATTTAATCAGGAAGGTCAAAAGTATCTATTTAAATCAATTGAAGCTAATTTAGACTTTATATTGCAACAATTAGCCAACTTTGTTCAAGAAGTTCTGATTTGTAGGGAAGAAACTTTAACTCAAACATACAATAAAAATGAGAAAGGGTTACAGTATTAATTTGAATTAGACAATTTAAAATTACAATAAGAAATGCCAACATGTAGTGAAAACACTTTAACTCAAACAAATAATGAAAATAAGAAAGAATTAAATTATCATTTTGAATTAGACAATTTAAAAATGCAATAAGATTCTCAAACAAAAATAGTTGATCAAATGCATTCCAAATATTATGTCTTCTACACACCTCAACTGCATCTACCTCAATGTTTAACAATAAGTGAAGCATTATTTGAGGATAAGCACGGTAAGGTGATTCAATAAAATGAAGGTGTCAAAACCATTAGAGGTATCTCAAACTTCAACAAACCCCTTAGCAATATTAATGATTATTGTGTGCAATGTGAATTTGTAGAGAAATGCTTTGATCTTACTCATTCGATTTTATGCCTTTTTGTAACATGAAATTGAGAATGATGTTAATGATCAATTTGATGAGTTTTATGACAAACATAAGGCAAGAAATGAGAAGAATGAAAAGTAGAATAAAAAGAAAAATTATTGTAAGTTAGAAGACACAAACTAGACATGGAAGGAAAAAGGTAGTGTAGCTATCATTCATAACGATTACATTATTAAACAAGCTCGTACTCATCCTAAAGGCTTAATGAATATTTGGAAAGAGATTTTAAAGGGATATAAACTCTTTTTGGTTAGACTAAGGACATTAAACTAAGCGCTGGTTGGGAGGTAACCCAACAAATAATTTTATGTTTTTGTTTGTTTCAGATTCCAAGTAGTACATATGTGCGTCAATAAAGGAGCAGGAGGAATCTCAAGCATGATTGCAATAATGACAATTTGTCATTATTTATATTACGTTGTTTTATTCCTTACAACTCATAGTAAAGTATTTTATTTTGCCTTCAACTTTGTGCTTTTTGTTTTTGTTTAAATAAATCTTGATGAGTTACTATCCCCCAGTTATTGTGCCGATAGAATGTCGTTATCTCAGCAATTTTTCTAAAAATTTTAATAGCTGAATTCAATTGTGATGGAACATGAGAAGAATTTTCTTATTCTAATTTAACTAACAAGAAGTGATCAAGCAAAACAAACAATTCCAAAATTTTTCAAGAAAAATTGTTTTACACTCATTTTACTATAAGTCTCCATATACAAAAATGTATGATGCTTTAAATCTAAATGTGGGGGTGGGGTCAAGGAACTTGATTTAGAGAAAGTAAGAAATGGTGAAATAAGAATGTGCTAGGCTTCTATAGGACTTACTGAAAGCAATGAAAATAGATAGGAGTGAAGAAAAATGTCTCTCCCTTGAACTGAATACAAAAAGAAAATTCATGGATGAAAAAAAATATCTCTCCCAAAGTAAGAAAATTGAGAAAAATAGAATGAAAAAAACTATCTCTCCTAAAAAGAAATATTTATTGCGATTTAGAAGAAGAAGCATAAATGCCACGAGATTCTTACATACTGAATATAACTTTTCTAAGTTAAGCAGTCCTAGAAAATCCCCCTAGGAATTATGTGTTGAGTATCATACATTTAGAAAATGGAAATTAAAATAGTCAAAAGAAAGGAAAGCATTAGTATGAGACTTGTTAGAATCAGAATTCTTCTAATCACCTTGTCAAATAATACACGAAATGGCAAAAACACTTCACATATATCCAATTGAATTTTGCAATATAGAAAATCAGAAAAAATTATTTTTAAGCTTACTCGAGAACGAGCAAGAATTTAAGTATGGGGCTATGATGAACCCAAGATTTATATTAAAATAAGCGAGTAAGAACATACAAAACACTATATGAACCTGCATTCTTTGATTAAAACTCTTACATTTTTAGGAAAAGTTAGAAAGAAGGCAAGCTAGATCTAAAAAAGCATATTCCAGATGAAAACTGCTATAGCGCGCCATAGCGCGCTACAGCAGGCCATGGCGGATGAGTAGAAAGAAGAGACCTGAAACCTGACCTGCACAGCTTGGAAGATAACTGCTTTAGCACGCCACTGTGAGCCACGAACATTTCAATAATTATAATTGAAACATTAAAATAAATAATTGAATAGTGAATTCGAAACTCAAGACGCAATAGCGCGCCATCGACTCGCTACAGCGTCTTCAGCGAAATAGTGTTTGGATCAAAGCTGCCATAGCGCGCTGTACCAGAACAATTTTGGATCAAAGCTGCCATAGCACGCTACAGAGAATCTTCAGCAGAACAGCATACCTAGAGCCATATTCAACAAAACCAAATGTGATTGCTGCAGCGTGCAAATTCCAACCTTTGGCTTACCCCTGCCTTTTGAAAACTGAACTAATTTTAAAGTCTACTGAATTCCAATTTATTATTGGAACAAAATATGAATAATTTGCATTAAAGCAAGGGGAGATGAAAAGTCACTCAAGATTAATGAAAAAGGGCTAAGAGCTTCCCAATTTAAGGAACATTTTTAGGCTATACAAGGGTTCCCAATTTTTTCAATATTCTAAGACCCTAAAAGAGGTTGCTATTGGAGAAAGAGAGAGAACTCTCCCAAGAAGAATTTTAGATATACCTTGCAAGTTCAAGAAGGAAGTGAAGCGGAAGAACATGGAGTAAGAAAGAGAAGAAAAGAGAAGAACCAAGAGAACCCCAGAAATTTAGGGTTGTTACTAGTATCATTTCTCATCCCTATCTTGATTTTTTTATCTGTGAACCAATATCAAGTTTCATGTTCTTTTATATCTCTTGTTGTATTGAATCTATAATGGAAGGCTAAATCCTTCTTGGAGAGGGTTGGGCTAAAATTATGTGTTGAGTAGGGAGTATGGTGTTGTATGTTAAAGTTGTAATGAATAAAATATGAGTTTAATGTTTACTTATTCTTATGTTTCAATTTAGTACCTAAAATATTTATCAAATATAAATTCTTATTAAAAGGCTTGCGCTCTAATGTTCACTAATTGGAATAGAGCAAGATGTTAGGGAAACAGAGCTAAGAGCTACTTGACAAATTCTAAAGCCCATTAGCACCACTCCTTAAGCTCATCTGAGAAGTTGAAGTTTGTGAGCCAAGCCCCCTACAATCATGCTCTGTGGCTTAGCAAAGTAGAAGGTGGGAGAGATCATCAAACACCCATGGATGATGTGACATAGTCCATTAGGTCCAATGAATCTTCTCCCTTAACTAAACTGTGTGTGTAGCGCATGATGCTGATTGGAGGGAATCAAAGCTTGTGAGATCAATGAACTAAAATAATATTTTGGTAACCTAGTCATAGGAATTTGAAATTAAATTAATTATGATCTTATAATAATCTATGTGCAGAGGTAGAACCATTAGAGTGTCCACCTTATGCACTAAATTTGAACTTGTTAGAATTAGAGGACCAATCTAAGGAAGGCAAAGTTCACTTGATTGATTAGGCATAGTAAAATCACTATACATATTGCAATGACAATAATTACAACACCAAGTCCTTACAAGTCACATAATGAACCCCCAACTCTGTCTTCTTAGTCACATAATATCTTAATTTTAGTGCTTTGTAATGTTAATCTAGGAACAAAACTAAAACAACAAAAAATAATAATTTTAAACATTTTTAAAAGAAGATAAAAATTAGTATCAAAACCATCGTTCCCTGTGGACGATATAAATCCTGAACTAACCAATCTAGCTTATTACTTTGGACCACATACACTTGTGTGTGAGCGCAGTAGTGTCTTTATTGTCTTCCACTCGTACGAGACCGCTAAGCTTTGGACCTTAATATTTAAATGATGGTTTTTTAATGTTTTTTCAGCGTTCCCTATCTAGTGTAAATGAAACTAAATTTCCATCTTTTTTCTCACTTGCACATAGATATATCTCTATTTATGGAGCTAAACTAGTTCTACCATCATTGTTAGTATCCCCTTGAACAACCACATTTATGGAGCTAAACTAGTTATTCTACGAGTAGCCAATTTTGTCATTATCTTAAGCATGAATTGGCTTAGTAAGCCTAATACGGTAATTAATTGTTAAAAGAAAAAGGTTACCCTTAATTACATTAGTACACAAAAAACATTTGTGGGAAAATTTAACACTCAAGCATGAATAATTAACATCATACAACCCGAAGAGTTAATTAATAAAGGCTGCAATGCTTACCTAATCACCATGATGGGTGAGAAGAAGGAAGATATCTCCTTATCTTAAGATAAGGTAGTTAAGAAATTTGTCAATATTTTTCTAGAAGATCTACCTAGGTTAACACCCATTCGAGAAGCAGAATTTTTGATCGAGCTAATCCATGGAACTCAGCCTATCTCGAAACCTTTGTTTAGGAAGGCACCCATGGAACTTTAGGAACTATAATGAACTCCAAAATAATGGTATTATTAGACCAAGTATATCTGCTTGGGGAGCATCTGTATTGTTCATTAACAAGAAAGATAGTTCTATGCTTCTTATGTGTATAGACTGCCTCGAGTTGAATCAAGTTATCATCAAGAATAAGTATCCCCTTCCACAAATTGATAGCTTGTTCAACTAGCTATCTAGAGTAATAAAATTCCCCAAGATCGATCTAAGATCAAGATTTCATTAGTTGAGAGTTAAAGAGGGAGATGTTGAGAAGACATCTCTTAGACTCATTATGGCCATTTTGAGTTTTTAGTGATATTGGTTGGACTTTTTAATGCACCTTCAATCTTTAGTGACTTAATACATTGAGCATTAAAGTCATTCTTAGATAAGTTTGTCATTATCTTTACTGATGATATTCTTATCTACTTTAAGAGCAAAGAAGAACACAAAGATCACTTAAACCAGTATTGGAAACACTACAAACCCATCAGCTTTATTATAATTCCTTGAAGTGTGAGTTCTGTTTAGACTCTATAGCATTTTTAGGTCATGTTGTCAATGCCAATGAATCAGAGTAGATCAGAAGAAAGTTAGTGCATTCCAGGAATGGTTACAGCCAAAGTTAGTGATCGACATTCGTAGCTTTTTAGGATTCCCGGATACTATTGCAAATTTGTCAAAGGGTTCTCTCATATTGCGTCACCATGATAAAGTTGTCATAGAAGGTCATATCATTTGGTTAGATTTATAAATATTAGGAATCTTTCTAGAAGCTTAAGGAAACACTCATATCATCACCCCTATTTATTTTTCCAAGGAAGGCATGGACTATCAAGTTTACACTGATGCTTTTAGAATTTAAATCAAATGTGCTCTTATGCAGGACAAGAAATTCATGGCCTGCACATCTCGTAAATTGTAGTCGCATGAAAGAAATTATCCATTCCATGATCTAGAACTTATTGTAATAGTGCTCGCATTAAAAAATTGGCGACACTATATTTATGGAGTTAAATGTTAAATTTTCATGGATCATCAAAGCTTAAAATATATCTTTACCCAACGAGAGCTAAATTGCTATCAAAAAAGATAATTAGAGCCAATAAGTGATGGTGATATGAGTATTCAGTATTATCCAAGTAAAACAAATGTAGTAGTTGACACTATGAGATATCATGCCACTCTTTGTGCCATGATATATATAAGTCCATTCGAGGAAGAATTTCAAAAGATTAATATCTCATCGGTAAAAGCAAATATATTGTACAAAACTATTAATATGAGTATTGACAGACTGTAAATACACATCTATGCTTATACGCAAGTGTACGTGGTCTGAAGTAATAAGTGGAAAGTGTGAGTTTTCGGGATTTATAGAACCACAGAGAATTGGATGTTTTGTTACTAAGGTGTATCTATTATCACTAATATTTAAGCTATGAGTGTGTGGTTTAAGTTGGTTCCTAATCAAGCACAACACTTACTTAGTAGAAAATAAGTCAGATAAAAGGAAGAGCAGAGTTGGGTTTCTCCCATATGTCATGATAGGTGACTAATGCATGATGATTCCTCAAGTGTTATCTTTCATTTACTTAGTTTTAAATCAAGTGCATATTGTTCTTCCTTGAGTTTTATCTCAAAAATTCACAAGATTAAATCTTGTGCACGAAATGAACATACAGTCGGTTCAATTTAGCTATATATTATAAAAGAGATGAAAAATAACATACACATGGATAAAGACCATTTCATGATCAATTAAGAAAAGAAATTATAAAACAAGGGTTTAGAAGATACTAAGAACGTTCCTTAGGAGTTCTCCAGACTCTTCTTCTCCTTGCTTGAAGTCCCTCTCTTAGGTCACTAGTGCTGCCTTTCTTCTCCTCCTCCTTAGCAAGATGAGCTCTTCCACCCTTGGGGAGTTCCTCTCTTCTTCTATGCAGCCCTCCTCTTTGCTTAGTTGAATTGAGCTAAAATTGGAACTTTTCTCTAGTCACAAGGAGAGGTATTTATAGAAGAGGGCTGCATCTTCACACATAAGATCCAAAACTAGCAATGCCATTGAAAAATTCTGAGCAATGATGGAAAAATCCACATGATGGATGAGGTGACAAATTCTTCCATTTTTGTATCCATTACATCACCTCAAAAGATCATTTCTTCAATTAAAAATGTAGCAGCTGTAGAGGGAACGATGGCTGGAGACAAGGTGCTGGTTGGGGGTCTTGTCCCAGTCACATTTAATGCCTCTACCAGACAAAATTGTGGTGGGTCACTGCAGTGCACTGTGGCGCACTGCAGCGCGCTATGGCGAAAGCAATTTTGCAAAGATGCTCGATGCAGCTTGCGATTGCATCCAATTTTTGCAAAGAGCCCGCTGCAGCGTCTGTAGCACCAGCATTTCGCAAAATGCTCCGCTGAAGCACGCGATCGCACCCGCGGTTCGCAAGCTGAACTGCTGCAGCGCGCTGTAGTGCCAGCATTCACAAAATGCTCCGCTGCAGCGCCCGATCGCGCCCGCGGTTCGCAAAGTGACCCGCTGCAGCGCCCTATAGCGCCAGCATTTGCAAATAGAACTGCTGTAGTGCACGGTAGTGCCCGCGGTTTGCAAACTGAATCGCTACAGCGTGCGACAGTGCGTGGCAGCGGTTTCCCTTAAAAAAATGAAATTTGTACAAATGACTCAGAATTCTATAGAGAGGCTTTTTTCTTGAAAAGATAATCATAATTTGATTAAGGAAGCAATTTTAAGATTAAAAATGAATGAATTTTTCCTAGATATAATTTATAGATTCATCAAGTATAGTGGAGCCAACATTTAGAAGATATATTGCAATTCACAAACCAAGGACGAAGACTATCCGAAGTTAAATGCTGATATTGAGAATGGCCGTAGAATCAACTTGCAACTTTGTGGAAAACATATTTATTAATGGAATCAAACTTGAGTCCCTAAATCTATGCATCATGAAGTCTTAATCGAAGCACAAAACTTTGGCTACACAGTGCATACTGAAAGTTTGAAGATGTATCAGTATCTATAGCAATCTTTTTATAAAATACCAAGTTTTAATATTAGTATACATTGATTTTTATTTAATCAAATCACATAAGAATTGGACATAATAAAATTTTAAAATTTTATACATACTTTTAGAGAATTTTTTCCATTTACAAACATTTCAAGTTAATTTTAATGAATTTGCTTAATTAGAAAATCAGAGATAATTAATTTGATCTCCAAATAAAAATTAGTCTACCATTAATTTTCTCACCCCCAAATTAGCTAGGTGTGAAGTTTAAGAATGTTTCAAAGCTCATTTAATATCATACACCTAATTATCAAATTAGTTATTCAAATTAGCAAGGGGGGCCTACCATTTCTTCCCCACTTGCAGCCTATCCTCATAAGTCCTACCTATTCTCGCCACTTGTAGCAAAGGATGAACCTCTATAGCTTACCCATTTATCAAGCCTAGCTTCCCTACTTATAGAAAATAAAGAACTTACTACAACTTTTCCACCTTGTAAAATCAAACCCACCTCTTGTGATGACCCTAATATTGAGGATCACTTAACTCAATATTGATACGTCACCACAATATCTAATACTAGATTAGTAGGAAACTAATCCAAATCATTAGATATTGTGTTTGGCTAAGGATTCAGATGAGGGTCTTAAATTTAAGATAAAAGGGATTTTTATGAATCATTTTATGAAATGCATATGAGAATGAAATATAATTAAACATGCGATACATGTAGGATATGTAAATTAAAATATTTGATGTGAAATCTTGCAAACCTATATATGCAGATTCTAAGTTTTTAACATATGAAACATATATGGATACATGTGAGTGTGATTTAATAAAAATTGACATATGGTTATAGGTACTTGCAATTCTAGGTATGAAATTTCTATATATTTAACATATAGAATGTGAATCTAAAATTTTTAATAAAATTTCTAAGTCCTAGAATTCTTAAAAATTTTGGCAAAATCTCCTTTGTAAATGGCTAAGGAGACACCTTAACTAACATGTAATCAATCCAATTTAACTCCAATTCTAATATAGAATTCCATCCTTTATATAAGATTGCTCATTTCCAATTCTAATATAGAGTTCAATCCATTTCATAGGATTGCTCATTTTTAATTCTACAATAGATTTCAATCCATTTCATAGGATTGCTCATTTCTAATTCTACAATAGAGTTCAATTTATTTTATAGGATTGCTCATTTCCAATTCTAAAATAATGTAAAGTAACAATAACTAATTCTAATTAACATTATAAGTAGATGTGCAATTAAGTTCCAATTTAATACGCAATAAGTATGCAGCTAATAATTTAATTAATATTCAATTATTTTCATCCATCCATTCATCTCATCCCAAGCATTTAAGTAATTAAGGAAACTCCAACACAAGCATAGCAGATATGAAGTAATTAACTTTAATTATTACAACTACGAGTAAATTATAGAAAAGAAATAACTCATATGTAATATTAATAAGCTATGAATTTATTGTATTATAAGTGGAAGCACTTTTAAGCTATTGCACTTGATCCAGCTCCACTAGCCTCCAAATGCATCTGATCCATCACATTTTGGCATTTAAATGTGATAGGGCAAAGCCAAGAAAAGAAAAACTGGTTAGATTAAATAGTCTAAGCACATTTTAAGAGTAGGCTAAACATTTTATAAATTCAATTGGATATCACAACTAGTTACAATATAAGTGCAAGTAAGAGTGCAAAAAAAATGAAAGCATACCAGTGTCGAAAGAAGTAAGAAAAGTAAAGAAAAAATAAAGTGAGTAAGAATACTCACATAATATGACAATCTAGCCTGTAAGTAAAATAAGGGTAAAAGCATCCTAGATAGGCTAAAAAAATACTAAAGCGTGCATATGAAAGTAAATGAACTGAAATAAAGCATGTATATGTTCAATGAACTTGTGCTGAGTAAGTAAAAGAAACAGTAAAGCATTAATTGATATTAAGCAATATACACTGTATTCTAAATGAATTTTATGAGTAAGCAAAACATAATACTGCAGATAGAGAGTGTGCAGCTTACATAGTAGGGAAAGTATCTTAGAATCATAGTCTAAGATAAACATAGCCTAGGATTATGTAGGAAATACAGCTAAAAAGCTATGATGAGTCTTCACAATCAATGAGATTGTAGAGGATCTCACAATTAATTTTATTGAAGTTATTATTTAGTTATGGTCTCATTATGTAGGGACTCAAAGAATAAAGCGAGGATTTAAGCACGTTTGCCTAACCGGTAAGAAAAATGGGGTTTCAAATGTAACTTACACTAAAGTATTCTCCCTCTGAGAATATGAGGATCCTTATTTCTCCAATTAGCTTGCCCTTCGCTATTTCATTTAGCAACCCCTATTATATTAAATATAAAAAAGTTTTATTTATGCACAAAGTATTATATGAATGATTCAAATGAAAAAGGCTCAAAGCTAAGCAAGCATTCAAGGAAAAATCAATAATTGCAACTAAGTGATATCCAAAGTTATCTAATTTTATTGATCTACTTAATGATTGGAGCTAATTGAGCTCCCAATTAACCTTGAGATATTGATCTCAAGTTAATTGTAGTTAATAGTAATAATTAGAGATTTGAAAATAATGATTTTATTTCATTTATTATGATATGACAAAATAATTTATAAGTATAATTATTATTATTAGAAATTAAATTTTAATCTCATCCTGAACTATAAGATCTAATTATAATAATTAAATCAAAGTTTTGGTGTCTAGTAGGAAAAGATCAAGATAGAAAACTATCTAACTTACGAAATTAGAACTAAGACAAAACCAATAAGATTCACTAGGGTTCACTAGCTCGGTTGCAGTTTGAAGGACCTATTCAAATCAATTGTTGATCTAGCTATGTTATAAGTAATTGTAAGATATAGAGTAAGTAACTAATAGGACTTAAGAACTACAAGTTCTAAATATACTATTAATTGATGTTTAGGAAACTCAATAGGATTCCTAAACTAATCTAAGTATGTTAATGACTCCTATTACTACATCTTAAAATAATTAAGAGAAGACTTTAGGGATTTAGGATGAATAAACTAAGTTCTAATTCAATCACTAAAGCTAGATTTAGTTGATTCACAATCTACTAATACTAAGACATTAAGACTATCTATTCTTAATGGGCGTAACTAATAGACTTAGGATTCAACTATTAAACAATTGCAAATAAATCCTAGGGTTCTTACCTTAGGGTTGAAAGGTGAATTAAGCACTTGGCAATTAATTCACATATCTAAAAGGATGAGAACTAAGCTCAAATCCAAATACTTAGGATTAAGACTAGGAAGATCATAACCTACACTAAACAAACATTAAGGCTAAATACACTTAATGGGTATAACATCTAGTTCTAAAGGGTCACCTACAAATTAAGGTATAATCAATCCTATAGGCTATATCCTAAGGTTGAAAGATGAATCTAGCAATTTGCTAAAGATTCATACAATTAATTTATGAGAACTAAGCTCAAAAATAATCATGTCATACTATTTCTTAATACATACTATTTTCATTTACATATTATTTCTCACAATAGTATGTATTATGTTATATATTAAGAAATAGTATTGTAATTCTAAGATCATAATACAAAATTTGTTTAAAAGTATTACCCATATTCAGACATTTTCTTAATATATATATATATATATATATATATATATATATACATTTTTATTTTCTCCCAAAAATAATTATGACAACAACAACAAAAAAAATAGTGTTGAAATGACTTTTTGAAGATTCCTTGTACATCAGTCTTTTCTTCTCCCTGCACCACTTCTTAAGGCTAGAATGGGCATGGCGTAAATGAGCTGGCAAGCCTAGTGTTAATGGGATTGCAAGCCGAGCTTATTGGCACTTGAGCCAAACTGGAACTGCAAGTCAAGCTCAAGCCATTAAATGAGCTCAAGCTCAAGTTGGCTCAACTTGTTAGCAAGTCAAGATGGCTCATTTATATAAAACATAATAAATACAAGATTAACTTGAGTCAAGTTTGATAAACAAACTAAAGCTTCATAAACAACAAGCACAAGAAAATTTAGATGGACTGACAATACACATATTCGAGCTTAAATTGACTCAATTACATCTCTCATTGTAGTCTATTAATAGTTGTTTCGACTGGAGTATCAAACGCGTTGTTTAAACCCATTTAAGCACATTCAGCAAAAACCTCCCGTATTCATATTAAATTTGAACTAGCCCTAATTGATAAATGAAGTTTGAAAATAAAAATGCAATCTAAAAGGCCCATTTGGAAGATGAATATGGGCATCCATTTATTGAATTGATTGGGAGGTTCATGCAATCATGCTTTGAAAAATGAGGCTATAAATGAAATCTTTACTTTCACAAGTTACATTGTTCAAGATAATATTAGCTCAGTATCAAAATTAGATAAAACAAAAATGGAAAATGACGGACCAGCACGGAGTTCGATCTACATTAATGGATTTAAACAACTACATAGATAAAGAAAAAGATGTTGGCCAAATGAAATTATCTAAGGAAATTTCTGAATTTAAGGAGGTAAGTAGAGGACTGTACCAAAAACAAAGTTAGGGTTCTTTGAATGGAGATGGAGTAGCAGCTGCTGCTTGAAGAAGGCGCTCGGATAGAAGGAGGAGAAGGCCGGCTTGAATGGAGGGAAGAAGCCAACGGGTTGGAGAGTGTTCGGCCATCATCCGAGGGGATTTGAGTCTCTCGACTTTCCACTGAGTGGAAGAGGATGATCGAGCTCTCGGCTTCTTTCCAAGAGGAAGATGCGGGGTCTAGCTCTCGACTTCCAGCCGAGGATGGGGAGACGAAGGCCTCTCAGCCTCCTACCGAGAGTGGAGAGGTGACCTCTCTGCCTCTTGTCGAGAGAGGGAGAGGCGAGCGAGCAAGGAGACGGGTGAGGGATTCGATCTAAGAAAAAGAAAAAGAGGAAATAATGGCTGAGGAATTAAAGGAAGGATTAGGCTAGAAGAGATAAGGAAATCTATGCTCTAATTAAGCCATTGGATCTAGAATGAACGGCTGAAATTTCTAAGCCAAGATATGAAGTCAATTGAACTCTAAAAATTATAAACATGGTATCAAAATGACCGTCTCGATGAGATGAACGCAATTGTCTAAAAATTATTGAATTTGGACAAGTATTTCATTTTTTATTGATTTTTAAATGAAAACTTAGAAAATTAATTACGAGAAATCAGAAACTTGAAAATTTACGAAACTTAAAATGTAGCATCCTCATATAATGCTTAACTTAAATATACAAAAATTTTCAAATTTCAATTTATATTTTTTATATTATTAGCATTTGAAGTTTAAACTTTACAAATTTATTTAGGACAATCCGGGATCCCAAATGCGCTCAAATTTTCATAGTAGGATCCCTTCAATAGGCTTTATAAGAGGTTATTTTTATTTAATTTTTATTTTACTTAAATTTTGACCTTGATTTCAACTTAATTTTCTGAGCGATCGAAACACAACAAAATATCCAGGAAATTCAACGGCTTCCAAAAATTCCCAGAACAACAATCCTAGCTAATTTGGAGCTAATGAGTCCAATGGCGGGCTCCATTTTTTATTCTGATGTATAAATAATTTAGGCATTCTCAGAATTATCAGAAAACTAGAAAATGCTGGAAATCGACAAACGATCTCCAATTCGCAAGAAAATTGAAATGGAAACTCCTAGTACTATTATAAGACTAATAGAAAAAGATTAGAGCAAATTAGATCACTAATTGATGGGTAATAGCATTGGGGTTGTTACACCCCCCCCCCAACTTGAAAACTCTAAAATCCATAATTTATTTCATGGTGCATTGTAGCGCCTGACTCTCAAGTTGTTACATTAATTGCATAAATATTCTCATAAGACATGTGATTAAAAGATGAATTGTATCATTATTTATGGTATTTATCTTTGAAGGGATAAAATCAATGCTAAGAATCAATATAGATTAGGCTGTCTAGCAGCTCCTGGGAGCTATATGGAGGGATTTAGCCCTTTTAAAATGTGGGCAAATCCAAAGAAAAGACACCATCATTTTCAAAAAAGCTAATAAGCTACCGATGGGTAGTGAGAAAGCTTCCTAAAGGCTATACCTATGGGCTTACCCATTTTGGCTAAAGGGTCTTCGGACTCAACATTATGTCACATAATGCTTCTGATGAGACTTATTTCATGCCTATATATTGATTTCAAGTCTAACATGTAAGGTAAAATTTGGCTATATTTTGCAAATGTTTTTTTTTTCCTTTATTTTGGTGCAAAGTTGTTCATATCACTCTTTATATTAATTTATACCTTATATAGGATGTGAAAAAGTAACTCTTATAAGAATAGTGTACATACTACTACCTAACTGGAAATTGTTATTAAATTCTTAGGTTTTAATAATTGATCATAAGAAGAGCAACTAGATTAAAGAAACAGTGCTTGAGTTTAAGAAGTCTGCTAGTAAGGAAAATTTATTTTAACTTTTGATGTATTATTAAATAATTCATGTAATATTTATGTAAATGGATATGTATGAATAATTATGGAGTTAGTATTATTCTATTTTTATTATTAATGTCTTGATTATG
Organism: Gastrodia elata; assembly: GCA_016760335.1. Taxonomy (NCBI): domain Eukaryota; kingdom Viridiplantae; phylum Streptophyta; class Magnoliopsida; order Asparagales; family Orchidaceae; genus Gastrodia; species Gastrodia elata. Next base: position 65,043 of record JACERR010000056.1, on the reverse strand, counting down.
AATTGTTCCTTGAAAATTATCAAACTCATTAGCCCGACCACCACACTTTCTAGTGGCCAGGTTTGAGGAAGAGTGTTATTGAATTTGTAGCAAAATATCATGCATATAGTCCAGTGAATGTAGAGCATCAGAGACTATAGGCTATTATTAAGCTTAGCATATGCTTATCCACAATTTAATGTTGATTCTATTGTACTCATATAATCATTTGAAGCTAACCTTGAAGATTTGGGGTCAATCAAGTCTCATTATGTTAAATTGGCAATTTTGCCAAATTAGGAACCCTAATTAATAGCTAAAATATTTTAATATTCAATCCAAAATCTGATTGCATTTTTGAGTTCCTCACCCCTAAATTAGCTATGGGTGCAAGTTTGGGTATTTTTGGAGGTCATTTATATTATAATTGAATTTAATTTAAATTGGGGAAATTGCATATAAGGGTTTGGAACTTTCCATATTTGCAAATATATCCTCAATGGGCTTAATCGTCCAGGATCCGCTATGCGTACCGCGGGCGATCCGCTGCGGAGATCGAGTCCCGCGATAGCAGATTTGATATGAATCCATCTGTCGCTCCTAAATATTCGATAGTTGGAATTGGATCTATTGAGAGCGCTGATTGGGCATTGGATTCATACTTCGAATCCCATGACCCAGATCATTCCAGACCATGCCATAAGGATTTGTAATATCAGAGTTATTTTGCGGATATGATCAATAGATCAGACAACTACCGAAGGCCCCCAATAATTGATCTCCATCCCGAATTTTCCCCACTCCCAAAATTTATATGCCAGCTGCCAGCCTTATCTCCCACTCCTCTGTCCACCTCGGCAGAGACATTAGGCTCTTCCTAAATCAACTGGAGGCTAGGGATGGCCCTAAAGCCTGGCTGTCCCCAAATTGGGAATTGAGAGCTCGGCATCGACCTGAGCTCTCAGGTCGATCCTGTGGGGGCCGGTACCCTCTGTGGTCATGCTAATACTGAGATTAACATAATTATGGTGAATATGATCCCCAATAGTGGCAAATTTCACAACTAGAGTCGAGTTAGGTATAAACCCAGCTCGCTTTAATTAAAGGACTTGTCACCTGAAATTGAAGATCATGCATCAAAATATCAAAGTAGCAGAAGCAAGAAAGAGTATAACATCCATATCACAATATAGTAAGGAAAGTAGAAATAATAACTCAGCTCAATATGAAATATGCAGAAAATAAATACATCTAGAATATGAAATTATTACAAACTAAAATTTAAAAGCAAGAAGGAACACTCGTCCTCACAGCTGAATATGAATCTAACTAAGATACAGCGGCAGAAAGGTCCTCCTCCTGGCTAAGATCCTCTCCAGAAGAAACCTCGATGAACAGCTCTGAATCTGACATTGTCGGTATCACAATGTCAGGACCATAGCCAAGAAAACAAAAACTTACAGTTAGACAAATTTTCTAAGCACATTTTAGGTTAATTTAAATGAAATTGAACGTTTAAGATATTGTACTTAAAGAACATTAAAGAAAACAAAGGAAATAAAAAGCCATAAGAAACAAGATAGTTATAAACTAACATTTATATCAAAACAAAGCAAAGTATGTAAATTAACAAACCTCAACCAGAAGCTGTGACAAGGTTAGGTAGTAAATATATAAATAACTAAAAAGTACTAAAAGTGAACTCATCCTAACATGCTTATGCTCATAGGAATATATGTTAATTTTTATAAAAGGAACCTGAACTAAAGCATAAGTGAACTAAAAATAAGACTAGCATCCTAAATATACAAGTACTAAACAAAATACTAAACTAAAAAGAATTGTAAAACTGTGCACAAAATAGAACAAATGCAACTAAAATATATGGCTAAATAGGCCACTGAATTGGAACCGAATTGAAAAGTAAGAGTATGCCCAAGTTAGTACTGCCATAACAGAAATGGGCCAAAATAGGGCCACTGTATAGAAAGTTCAACATGTATCCCCCTAGGCATCCTTAAATCTAGGTCTGAGTTGAACTTATAGAATTAGATATGTATCCCCCTAGCAAAGCAAGAGCTAGGTTCGAGTATATTTTATAACCAAAGAACTGAACTGAAGAGGCAGACTAAGTTAGAACACACTCTACTGAACTGAGAACTTAATGAACTGAATGAAGTTAAATCATATTTATGTAATTTCAAATGTAACATAGGATACTCATTAACTATCCTATGTTTAACTAATATGTCCAAGGAAAAAGGCTCAAACACAAGGTGTGCAAAGCAACAAGAGTTAAAGTAAGCAAGAGATTCAACTAGACATATATGATATATATTGTTATCTAATTTAATTCATTCTATCTATTCTGAGCTAGTACATGCTTAGGATCTCCAATATCCAACTATCCAGTAAAATCCTAGACTTACAACCTTAAATTTAATATTAGAACTTAATGAGTTCCAATTTATAATCAAAAATGATGGCTATAAAGGTTAAGTAAGTAAATCAATGACTTAATTAATATATTTTAATAACTCAAACTCAATCTTGATTAAGCCAATAAAGATTAAGGATTCTGAACTTAAACTCCTATTTGGGGTTCAATCCTGAATCAAAGGTACTAATCTTCTAAGGATCTAAGGGTTCACAACCATCCTTATCTAAAGGTAGAGAATCTTTAAAGCTAAAAGATCAAGAGACTATGCTTTTTAAGAAAGGCTGAATCCATAATTATAAGACAAAATAATCAAATAAGAGCATATAAATCTAAGATCTAAGTTCAATCTATAGAATAATCACATTATTTTATAGGTTGATTCAACCTAAACCCATAAGAAGGATTTAAAAGGATTAAATCAAATAGGAATTTCAAGAATAAAATGGTACAAATCAAAAAGATTTCTATGGATAATCAGTAAGGATTTAAGATTTAAATCTTAGGTTTAATCACTTAAGACTTCATATTGGATTTAGAATTAGGGTTTTAAGACATTTTCCTGAGAATGATTATTATGAGTAGTTTTGATAAGGCACTTAAGACTAGTTTCATAAGGTTAAATTTCAGTATTCAAGATTAAGTGAAGGGTCTAAGATCACTTTAAAATCTTTATAATTTACTTAAGAGAATTTTAAGAAGAATTAAGCTTAAGCTATTTAGATTAATAAATTAGGTCTAAAAGCTAAGTGAATGATCCTAATATATTATATTACTAATTATAACACAATAATGATAAATCTAGTGTTTAAGGGTTCTTAAACAAGCTTTTGGCTTTATTGACCAAAATATCCTTCTTAAGGTTATAATTGGGATTTTAAGATTAAATAATCCAAATTGACTCTAATTAGTTCTAATAAGCTTAACATTGACTAATAAGGGAAATAAGGCACTTAAATTTAAGTTTGAACTTAAGATTAGATTAATTAGCACTAATCACTAATTTTAAACCTTAATTTCCTTAATCACTTTTCTTAGCCTTAATCTAATACACTTAAGAAGAAAATAAGAGCTTAGTTTACCAAAATCAGAGGACTAATTAGGTCATTAGATACTAATTAAGATTTAGGGTGTTTAAGTGGTGATTAACAAATTTAGAACTCATAACTTATTTTTAAAGGCAAAATTAACCTCTGCCTTTTTAACAATCATAGACCTTAATCATGAATTTTGAACATTTAATGAATTATTTATTCACTAATTAAGATTAGAAAGAGATTATGCAAAATCAAAAAATATAACCATTGGATCTAAAATTTATTGTAGATTATTACTTCTTATGATTTTCTGATCAAAATGGTATATTGGATCATACTATTTGGATAAGAATTGATTAAGTTATTCAATTAATTTAGCTTGAATCTTTTCAATTAATTAAATCATAGGCAAATTAATTTATTCCATTTATGCTTTATTAATCACAAGGAAAATAATTTATAAATTGATTTAATTAACTCGTTCCACTTACTAAACTGCGTGGGTCAAATCAGGGCCTGTAATAACACTAGTTGTTATCCTAGCTAAATTCAGATTAATTAAGCTAAACTAAGTCCTAATTTTGATTCTATTAAACTCAATGGGTCATTTTAAACTAATCCTAGAGGTTTGAAATTAATAGGAGCTAAATTGAGAATTTTTGTATTTTTGCATATTTTTTAGCCCTAAAAAATACCTAAATTAAATTGATCTCCAAATTAAAATCTAATTTCATTTTTGAATTTCTCATACCCTAATTAGCTAAGGGTGAATTTTTGGGAATTTTTGGAGCTCAATTAGTCTTAAATTGGATTAATAATTTCATAGAAATTAAGTAATAAATTAAATGAATTTTAATTAAATTAAATTAATTTATTTATATTTTATATTTCGAGATCCGCTGTCCGGACCGCGGCAGATCCGCTGTGGGGTCCCGACAGCGGGGCTGCATGGTCGCCGAATGGATGCTAAGCACGCATCTTAGCAAAGTATCCAACGGCGCGATCCATCCAGCGCTGTGATTAAATCATATCCGCCCGATTAGCATCTATCATCCAACACTTGAGATCTAATCTGCGGATCTATTAATCAGAAGCTACATCAGACTGTCTATCCTCAATGGTCTTGTGATTAGATGATGGAGACGGACCCCGCCACTGTGGATCATCATCTTCAACAGATCGCAGGCCCGATAGAGAAGATTTTGCTTGTACCAGCCACATCAGCTTTGTCTGCCACTCCCTCACCTTATTTCCTTGGCTGTTAAGATCCTTTCCACTAGTGCCAAACCTCCTAAGCTGGTTAAGAGGGTTAGAGACCCCTAATTGGGGTAAGCTGAGTGAACCCTTCGGCCCGAGCCAAATGCTCAAGCCTCATCCATGGCTTCCACCCCTAAGTATCCCTCGACCTATAAATACCTCCTAGGAATCACGGTGAGTCCCTTTGCTCACTGTGATCCCCTAATTCATAGATGCTTTCCCCTGAAGCTCTCGGTGACCCTGACGTCTGAACCTACTGCGTACTACTGATAGTGGATGTGTGTCTGGCGTTTAGATCCCCAGCTAGCTTCTACAACTGTCTGGAGTACTCAGAGCCCTTCCCTTTGTCTTAGTCATAGCCATTCCCAACTCAAGGTACAGCCTTTGATCCCTTTCCTCTGTCAAGCTAGTTTCAGCTTGACTCGCACACAATTGACCCAAGATGCTGCGATAGGACCTCACCTTAGCTCCCTAGTAGGTGTCTAAGTCTTCTGGTAGGGACTGGCAGTGGACCAGATGACGTAATCTCGTCTGAGTGTGCATTGGCAGTCGATCCTTAAGATGTTGAATGTCAGCATTTTCCCAAGGTTTCGAGCCGTATCTTGAAACTCTAAAGCCTTTTAAGGTGATTACAAACTAAGTGCAGTCATTTGGGTAGATCTGATCGATCGATTCAACTGGGATTGATCGACTCAGAGTGAGCCTACGTCCATGAAATGTCATGAGTAGCACTCCATTGATCCCTCCAGGCTCGGCACCAACTGAGTTGCCCAATCGCTACCCATTCGATCCTTGAATGTGTAGGTATAAGGCTCCACTCGTATCATCAGCTTTGTGAGGAGATTTTGAACCTCACAGGTGCGCCTTAAGAGGACATCTCGGCCGAGTAGCACCCCAGCGATCCGGTGCACTTTATATGAGGATTTTGGGTTCAGTCGACGCGTCTCACACTCCTGAAGGTGTAGCCGTCGGGATCCTAGCGTGGTATGGTCGGAGCATGGAAAATTTGGCGCTAGAAGTAACCCTAGGGTTTGGGTGTCGGAGTGTCTCCGTGGAGAAGACGACTGGCACTTCGGGCCGGGTCAGAGCCCGACCCGCACCTTTTTCTTTTTGGGCCGATAATAATTAAGGAATTTCCGAATTAATTTCCTTAAAGAAATTTATTTGGAAAATCAAATCATATGGTTTTAATCTAAATAAACATTCAGAATAAATTTGTTAAATAACTTTAGTTATACATGTCCAAATGGTATGATCCAATATACCATTTTAATCAAAAAAATGCAAGGAATAATGATATAAAATAAAATTAATGATCCAATGGCTAGATTTTAAATAATTGCATAATCCTTTTCTATTTGTATTTAAATCATATTAAATTCATCAATAAGCCAAAAATATTAATTAAGGTTTCTGATTGCTCATGAGACCATAAAGAAACTATATAGACCATTAAAAGTAGTTTAAGATCTTTAATTTTGTTAATCACTCCCTAATTACCCTAAAGTGAGATTAGTTAATTAAACTATAATTAGTCCTATGATTTTGGTAAACTAAGTTCCTAATGCCATCTTAAGTGTATTAGCACCTATAAATATGTTTAGATCATAGTAGTATGCCCTAATTCCTATAATCTTATTAATTGGTCTCTTAATGTAATTAGTGCTAATTAAGTCACTAATATTATTGAAAACCTAAGATAAGTGTTTTACTCACTTCATTAATCAATGTGAAGCTTATTAGAATAGATTTGAATCAATTTGGATAATTAAATCATAAAATCCCATTTTTAGTCTTAAGAGGGGTATTTTGGTCATTTTGACCAAAATGTGTTTAAGTACCCTTGAACCTTAAAATTCTCAAGTAAAGTAATTATAATCAGTTATGAAATGTATTAACATCTAGTGCTAAGTTGTATCATCTCAGGGATGAATCCTAGTGTTTAAATCTCCAAAATCCTTAAGTAAGCTCTTAAAATCTTAAGTGATCTTGAGACCCTTTATAAAAGCCTTAGCTTAATCAATATTAAAGTTGAAGTTTCTAATCCTAGTTATCATACTAAAGTTTATTCATGAATTATGATCTTAGAGAAAGTAAAAGCAAAAGCTTTAAAGAGCTCTAAACTTAGACTTATTAGTTTAGATCTAAGTGATCAGAACTTCAGACCCTAGATCTTAGATCTTATCCTTTAGATCATCTGATTGAATTGAATTACCTTCATTTGGAATTCCTTACTTGATTAACTATTTAATCCTCTTGAAACCTTCCTTATATGTGTAGGATTGACTCAATCTATAGGATAATGTAGTTATCCTAAAGATTGTATATATATCTTAGATTCTTAATTCTTAAGTGATTATTTTATCTTATAATATTAGAATGGCATTTCATTAAGATCATAGTTTCTAAATCTTTCAGCTTATAAGATTCTATACATTTAGATTATGTTTGGGTGAGAACCCTAAATCCTTATTAGGATACTACCTTAGATTCAGTATTTGAACTCCAAAGGGGAGTTTGGATCTAGAATCCTTAATCTTGATTTACTTAATCAAGATTTGGGTTAAGAGAGAAAAATAATAATAATTAAGTCGATGATTTATTTACTATAATTCTTTATAGCTGTCATATGATTATGAATTAGAACTTGTTAAGTTCTAATGTTAACATTAAGGTCATAAATTTGGGATTGTACCCGATAGTTAGATATTGGAGATCCTAAACTTGTATCTTCTCAGAATAGTTAGATTTGGATAAATTAGACAACAACAGATATCGCATAAGTCTAGATTGAGTCTCTTGCTTACTTGACTTTGATTGCTCTGCACACCTTGAATATTGAGTCTTATTCCTTGAGCATAATAGGTGAACTTAGGATATGGAATATATATCCTAAGTTAGTATTTGAAAAGCATAGCATTCATTCAGTTCTTCAATGCTTTCAGTTAGTAGAGTATGTCCTATCTTAATCTGCCTCTTTAGTTCTAATTTTATTATAGAATAGACTCCAACCTAGCTCTGCGGATGCCTAGGATGGATACATGTCTTATTCTATAAGTTCAGCTCGGACCTAGCTCTGCGGATGCCTAGGATGGACTCATGTTGAACTTTCAGGTCAAAGGTCCTGTATGGCCTATTTCTATTATGGCAGCACTATATCTTAGGCTTACTTCTACCTCAGTTCAGTTTTTAGTATCTATTTGTTTTGTCACATGCTTCAGTGGCCTTACTTTAGTGCTTGGCTTGCTTTGCCACATATCTCAGTTGCTTTACTTTCTAGCTCATTCATGTACTTAGCTAACTTTTACCACATGCTTCAATGGCCTTTTACATATTAATATGCATGCTTGTATATATGCTCTTGTTGATTAGTTATTAAGTAAATGGTATGTTTAGGATGCTAGAATTGCACATTTATTCCAACACTTGTGTTCTTTATATACTCAATATGTATCCATGTGATCATAAGCATGTTAGGATTATATTTACTTCAGTAGTTGTAGTGGTTTATTTTTAGCCTCAACATGTTTAGTTATTATTTCGTATATTATTTTTACATACTTGTTTATTAGTTATGAATGATTAGTTTATTGCTGTCCCATTCTTTGTAGCTTGTTGCACCCTAAATTGCTTATATGTTTAAATGAATTAAATGTGATGTCTTTAAATATTCAGTTCACTTAAATAGCCTAAAATGTACTTAGACAATTGTCTAACTGTAACATTTTTCTTTTGTTGGTTAGGGCCCTGGCATTTGTGATATTGACAAATGTCAAAGTTGGAGCTGTTTGTTGGTGGTTCTATAAGAGGAGTATATTCCTACTATTGCTTAGTTAGATTTTCCTTTTTCTTGCAGTGAGTTTGAGAGATCTTTTCTTTCTTTTAATTTTGTCTTTAATAATTAAATATTTCTAGATGTATTTACTTTCTGCACTTGAACTAAGTTACTATTTCTTTTACTCTTACTTGCTATATTGTGAGATGGATGTTATATTATATTGTTTTTCTACTTCTGCTACTTTGATTGATGTATGTTCACAATTCCAGGTGACAAGCCCTTGGCTTAAGGCGGGTTGGGTCTTACCTGACTCTACTTGAGTTGGGCGTTTGCCACATCTGGAGCATCGTACTCCTTGCGATTATGCTAATATCAGTATTAGCATCACTGCGGAAGGGTACGGGGCGCCACAGGGCCTGACTGGGTCGGCACTGTAGCACCGCGCGGGCCTGGGCTGGCCCAGGCTGAAGCAATAATTTCATCGTCCTCACCCCATCCTTCGACAAGCCAAAGGTGGATGACGCTCCAAAGCTAAATTCTTGATTCCAAGTCCATGTCGATGCCTGATCTTGATTGCTACACGTTCACTGAGTCAAGACACATTGATTCGACCTAGAAGCCCTAAGTGGGATGTAGTGGAATGTTGGATGGCTATTCCATCGAAATGGCCTAAGTGTGGATGCTTAAGGTTTACTGAGAGGGGTCCATTCTCCTCCAAGAGACCACCAAACTAATGGAATTTAATCCCTACACCATCAGTGAGGTGAGCCAAGTCGAACCCCTAAGGTTTTGTGGCATGGGGTGCAGCTGATAGCTGGGTCCTTACTCAGACTCAGCTCCAAGTTCGGTCGCTAGCTCAATTGATTGATATGATCGATCAGAGCTAGCTCAGACCCTAGAAACAATTAGAATATGTTTGATTAGCGACAATGAGAGATTTTGCAGAGGAATTGAGCCTAATTGAGCCATGAACTTCAGTGAGGTAGCTCCAACCTTGCTATACGCCATTGCCACCCAGGCAGTAAACCATCAGTATTTGAACTGGGCTCAATCAAGCCCAATTGCATATGCAGACATCCTAAGGTACTAGGGAAAGCTAGATGACATCTGAGGCTATCTTAGAATGCTGAATTAAATGTCGAGTTCACACAAATCGATGAAATTAGGCTAGTACCAAGAAATGGTGATGGCTGAGATGACTAGGGAGGGATTGAAGCAAGTAGGAACTTCCAATCGACTCATGGAGAAGCATAGGGAGTCTGAACATCATACCTAGCCCTCTATCAGTGCTACGCAATAGGAGGGACTTTTGAGAGTGCTAAGGGCTCCAAAGGATCCAACTGGGGAAATTAAGGGATCTCAGTGAGGAAAGAGACTCACTGTGATGTCTCAGCGGTATTTATAGGCAGTGGGGAGGCTATGGTTTAGTTGTCATGGCTGAGAGCCATGGCATAGGCTCGGCCCGATGGAGAGGTAAGGTTGAAACGACCAAGGGTAATTCAGGATGATGGCAGTCGACAAACCGTTAAACTCGAATGCAAAATGAGAAGATCAACGTGTATAACAACCCAAGTTGTTACCCAAGCTAATTAAGACTAATCTATGTCCTAATTTTGATCTAAGTGCACTAATTAAGTTATTAGGAGTTCACTACCAAGACCTAGTCTAAATTAGAGGTTAAATGAATCAAACCTTAGAATTTGACCTAATTATTTTGACATCAAATCAAAAATTAGACTCCGCTATTGCGCTCATTGCCCCCAAATTAGCTAGGGGTGATGTTTTAGTGGCAATAAAAAGTCATCAAAAATCCGTTGAATATCTTAATATTATTTAAATACCCCAAAAATTTGGAAAATTAAATACTCATTGAAACAAAAATCCAACCTTGTCATTGCGTTCCTCACCCCTCATTAGCTAGGGATTAATATTTGGAATTTTGTTTTTGGGAAAGAATTTAAATATTTAATTTAAATAAACAAATTAGTTTTTTTTTTTGTTAATTAAATATTAATTAAATAATTTAAAAATGTGTGGCGACGTTAGTTAAGTAACGACATTCGCTTTAATCGTCGGCGTTATTGGATGATCCATTCGATATGACGGCTCACATGAGCCATCCGATCATTAGATCAGACGGAGGGCGCCTTCTCTTCCTCGAGGAAATCGCCCGCATGTCGATCGAAGACACACGGCATCCTACCATCGTGTCTGCCCAACCAGCGGCCCCTGGGCCTCATAAGGTCCATCCCCGGCTTGCCTTAACTCCCCATTGTGCATTCTCAAGCTCGATATTTACATTCAGGCGCTTTGCATTTGTATTTGCATTTGCATTAGCATTTACATTTACATTTACATTTACATTTACATTTCCATTTACGTTTACGTTTATGTTAACATTTACGTTAACATTTACGTTTACATTTATATATACGTTTACATTTACCTTTACATTTACGTTTACCTTTATGTTTACATTTACATTTACTTTTACATTTAAATTTATATTTATATTTATATTTATATTTATATTTGCATTTGCATTTATATTTATATTAATATTTACATTTATATTTACATTTATATTTATATTAACATTTACATTTACATTTATATTTACCTTTATATTTACATTTATATTTATATTTACATAAATTTAAATATAAATGTAAACGTAAATGTAAAGGTAAATGTAAATGTAAACGTAAATGTAAATGTAAATGTAAACGTAAATCTAAATGTGAATGTAAATGTAAACGTAAATGTAAACGTAAATGTAAACATAAATGTAAATGTAAACGTAAACATAAACGTAAATGTAAACAAAAATGTAAATGTAAATGTAAATGCAAGTGCAAATATAAATATAAATATAAATGTAAACGTAAATATAAATATAAATACAAATACAAATACATATGCAAATGTATATATAAATTTAAATGTAAATGCAAATATATAAATAAATGTAAATATAAATATAAATATAAATACAAATACAAATGCAAATATAAACGCAAATGTAAATGTAAACATAAACGTAAAGGTTTACGTTGTAAACGTAAACGTAAACGTAAATGTAAATGTAAACGTACATGTAAATGTAAATATAAATATAAATGTAAATATAAATATAAATATAAATATAAATAGAAATATAAATAGAAATATAAATATAAATGCAAATATAAATATAAATATGAATGCATATGTAAATGTAAATATAAATATAAATATAAATGCAAAGACAAAGTGCAAATGCAAATGCAAATATAACTGCAAATATAAATATATATGTAAATATAAATATAAATGTAAATATAAATGTAAATACAAATGTAAATATAAATGTAAATATAAATGCATATGTAAATGTATATATAAATGTAAATGTAACTATAAATAAAATATAAATGTACATTCAAATATAAATATAAATATAAATATAAATGCAAATGTAAGTATAATTGTAAATGTATATAGATATATAAATGCAAATGCAAATGTATGTATATATAAATTTAAATATAAATATAAATGCAAATGTAAATGCAAATACAAATATAAATGCAAATATAAATGTAAAAGTTTATGTTATAAACGTAAATGTAAACATAAACAGAAACGTAAATGTAAATGTAAATGTAAATGTAAATGTAAATAAAAATGGAAATATAAATATAAATGCAAATGTAAATATAAATATAAATGCATATGTAAATATAAATATAAATATAAATATAAAAGCAAGGATAAAGTGTAAATACAAATGCAAATATAAATGCAAATGCAAATACAAATATATAAGTAATGCAAATGTAAATATAAATATAAATGTAAATATCAATGCAAATGTATATGTAAATGTAAATGTAAATATAAATGTGAATGTAAATATAAATCTAAATACAAATGCAAATATAAATGTAAATGTAAATATAAATGTAAATGTAAATGTAAATGCAAATAAAAATGTAAATGTAAACATAACTATAAGTGTAAATGTAAATGTAAATATAAATATAAATGTAATTGTAAATGTAAATGTAAATGTAATTGGAAATGAAAATATAAATATAATTGCAAATATAAATGTATATATAAATATAACTGTAAATGTAAATATAAATGTAAATATAAATATAAATATAAATATAAATGCAAATATAAATGCAAATGTATATATAAATGTAAATATAAATGTAAATATAAATATATATTTAAATATAAATGTAAATGTATATATAAATGTAAATGTAAATGTAAATATAATATAAATATATATATACAAATGTAAATATAAATATAAAAATGTAAAAGTAAATGTAAATGTAAATATAATTATAAATGTTAATATAAATATAAATGCAAATATAAATTTAAATGTAAATATAAATGTAAATGTAAATATAAATGTAAACATAAATGAAAACATAAATGTAAATCTAAATATAAATATAAATGTAAATGTAAATGTAAATGTAAATATAAATGTAAATGTAAATGTAAATATAAATATAAATGTAAATATAAATATAAATATAAATATAAATATAAATGTAAATGTATTATTTTACTATTTATTTATTCAGTTTGTATTAGTTTAATATTCATTCTTAAAGTTGCATATATTTTTGTGTATTTATTAATTAATTAATTAACATTAATCTATAATTAATTGGTCTTAATTAATTAATTAATAGTTATTCTACTTAAATATTTAATTGTGTAAATATTAATATTTTAGTTTAAGTGTTAGTTAATCATTATTAATTAAGCCTAATAAAATTCTTAATTTACTATTTGTATTATCTAATTATCTTATTATTACCCTAATTAATCTATTTATAATTAATGTTAATTAATTTTGTTAACCTTCACTGTTAATTGATTAATTAATTCAACTAATTACTATTAATCATTAACTTATTTTAATTTATTAAATTCCTAAAGTTTTCAATTTTTCATAATATTTATATGTATATATTTATTCTAAAGTTGATGTTATTATATATATATATATATATATATATATATATATATATATATATATATATATATATATATATATATAAAGCATAACTTAGAGTCTCTGTTAAGATTAGTTAGCCTAATTATATATATATATATATATATATATATATAATATATATAAATATATAGTTATACTAACTTATTACTAAACTAACTATTATTTAAGCTAATCTAATTGTGTTTTCTATAGGTTCCCAGGCGGTGGGACCCGCCATTGTCACGTGGCAGGCTGCCATTGGCCGAGGCAGAGGGCGCGGGGCCCGCCAGGACACGTGGCAGCCCGCAATAGGCTGCGGCAGAGACCGTGGGGCCCACTGCCTGACCCGAGGAGATGCGCGACTGAAGCGGGCCCCACGCTCTAAACGTGGCAGCCGTAGCAGCACGTGTCGCGCGTGGATTGGCTGGGAGGGTCTGTGGGCCCCACATGCCAGACGCAGACCTAATGGACGCTGGTCGGGCCCAGGCTGACTCGACCCGGCCCGAAGGCGCGGCCTTTCGCCTTCCTCACCATGCCCCGAGCCGAGGAGGGCTAGGGCAGGGCGTATGCCTGCCCTACCGGCGGCGGGTCGGCTCGGTGCGCATGGCTGGAGGTCGGCCTCGGGGAGATCTATCCAACGGCAACCGGATCACCGTCGGAGAGGTCCTAAGGCCGATGTATTGAACCCTAATTCTACGCTTCGGGATGAAAAGGCGAACTGACTCGCCACTCCCCATTCTTGCACGGATCGGGATTGACCTAACCCTATCAAACTCGATCCTTGAACAATTGCATGCAATAACGAACAACAGAGGCATAAATGAAGAATCAAGAGGAGAGGAAGGTACCTGAAATCGGACGGTTCGGTTGCGACTTAGGGTTCGAGGACTCGGCTAGCCGGGTGCTTTCAACGGCTTATATGCGAGGGATCTGGGACCTGGAGGTTCGCGGGGGAGTTAAGGGGGGGGTCCGGTGGAGCCCTCGAGGGCGAGCGTGGTGGCCGGCGAGTGCGAAGGCGTGGCACGCGTCCTCACGGCCCTTGCGAATGGGGACGGTGATGCAGGAACCGTCCGATCGCAGACCGGAAGGTCCGGATGGATCGTCAGATCGGATGGCAAAGGCTAACGGCGCGTGGTTAATCATGCTGACGGTGTTAATTATTTAATGGTCAGGTTAATTAAATATGAATTTAAACATTTCATTTAATTATTAGAATCTAATATTAATTTTTAATTCCAATTAATTAATCAACTTCCAAAAATTCTTGAATATTCACCCCTAGCTAATTGAGGGGTGAGGAATTCAATGGTGAAGTCGGATTTTCAATCCGACGAGTATTTTAATTTCCCAATATTCAAGGTGTTAAAATATTATTAAAATATTCATCGAAATTTTGACGACTTCTGATTGACACGAAAACATCACCCCTAGCTAATTTGGGGGTAATGAGCGCAATGGAGAAGTTCGTTTTTCGATTCGAGGTCAAATTAAATATGTCAAATTTTATGGTTTCTAGATTTTCCCGAAATCAGGATTCGATCCATTTGACTCCTGATTTAGACCAGGTCTTAGAGGTTGACTCCAATTGACTTAATTAGCACTTAGGATCAATATTAAGACTGAGATCAATCTTAATTGACTAAGGTAACAGCTTGGGTTGTTACAATTGCCTAGTAGATCTAAGAAATGACAAATTGTATTTTTCAACATTTCTTTGTTGTTGTTTGAATCAATTTTGCTATTTGTCATTATTTGATGTTGTGATGTTAATATAGTACTGGGTACTTATGTTGGATTAGTTTAGCTTTTACTTTTCCTTGAGTCATATTTGTGAATATTAATTTTTTTTTCTTATTTCACAAGAGTTGGGAAACGCAAGACAGCAGCAAAACCTGATAATAACAGCTTACATAAGGCCAAAAAGGACAAGAAGGCCAATAAGGACCCAAATAGCCAAAAAGGCATACTAGTGTTTTCTTTGTTTTCTTGTAAGTAACATTATTAGTTTTTAATGTCATGCTTGTATGGGTTTAATAAAAGGTGCGTTTACATGATGCTATTTCAGTGAAGAGTTCAGGGAGATTTATAAGCGAGAGCATCATAATGCGAAAGCTGTGTTAGCAGTAAGAATGAATCCATTCTAATTATGAATATTAATTAATTCTTTAGCGAATATTCACTATTTTCATATAGGACTATTATCTTTTTTTTTATATTTTGTCGTTATTATATATAGATATGCTAGAGTTTTTCTAATTTATAAGAGTGAGCACTCCACTCCACCTTCTAACTATAACACAATTGCCAAAGTTCAATAGAAATTGAAAACAAATGAAAAAGGTGATTTAATATTATATGCCACAAATAAAGTGGCTAGTTGTCTGAAATCTTTAATAAGCAGCAACCCTTGAGTAGTTGGATATATTTTTTAACAATATAGCTCTCTCTCTCTCTCTCTCTCTCTCTCTCTCTCTCTCTCTCTCTGCTTTCCATCAATACTTGCGCATGCCCAATACATTTGATGCTGTATAACAAATAGAGTGATCAATTATTTGAGATCTTTTATTAGCAATCCTTGAATAGTTTAATACAATTTGTGAAAAGATAGCACTGTCAGCTTTCTATCAAGTACTTATGCATGCAATATAACATAGATGTCTGAATGACGGCCAAAATACAAATACATATCAATTTTTGGAATTTGTTGATATTTATGTTTAACTTATAAATTTGTGTCTAAAATATTCCACCATGCCTTTGATTTTCATTACCATCACATTTCATTACTTCAAATAAGTTGATAATCCTCTTTTTGCCAAACTTTTGGAATTTATTTTTTTGATACCAGTGATGGTTTGGGACCTTGGTACTTTGATACCAAAAGTTATATTCGTTAAAGTTTGGTAGAACTATGCTAAAATTTCAAAAAAATTACTATGATACAGTGTATATTATTATGATGTTGCTGGTAAATTTAAGAATTATTAGAAAAAAAAAAAAGAGGTATTAAAATAATGAAAGATTGATAATCTTAACTAATTTAAAAATGATATTCATAAAAATTGAAGAGGAGGAAGAGCACATTCTCCCTTCCATTCTTCTTGTCATTTATAACACTTTTTTTTCTAAGATGCTTGGAATATAATTAGATGTAATTTTTTATTTTTTCAGATGCATATTTATAGCCTCTCAAGTCAGTATGAACTTTTGTTTTAGTTGGTGTCTAGAGGACTTGTGAATAGTCTTCAACTTTAAAACTTTTGAAACACATTATCAATTTAATTGTTCACACATGATCTCACACTTTTCTTATGATTAGTGTTATTGTGATTATATTTATTATGATAGAAATTGAAGGTTCCATAAATCATTATAAAGTAACATAAATATTTTCTTGTGCAAAAACTTTATATTTTTATACTTAATTATTTTCTCTAATCATAATTTGATTTTGATAAAGATTTGCAGATCTTAGCAACTTAAAGAGAATTTGTAGTGTGATGGACGCAACTCTAAGAGGGTTTTGTGTTTTGTGTTAGTGGCTAAGTATGAAAGGGTATGAAAGTAAAGAGCTAAGAGTGATGATTTTGGATTTACGTTAGTAAGTGAATTGAGTAAGATATATTGATATGTTCTTTATCTTTGTTAATCAATCAAAACATATATATTTATATGTTTATATTTATATTTATATTTGTGTTTTCTTTTGCATTTGCAATTGCCTTTGTCTTTCCCTTTGCCTTTACATTTTATATTTACATTTATATTTACATTTACATTTTACATTTTACATTAGCATTTGCATTTGCAATTATCTTTGCCTATTACATTTACAAATACATTTTACATTTATATTTTACATTTACATTTGCATTTGCAATTACTTTTGCCTTAACATTTACAAATACATTTTACATTTACATTTACATTTATATTTACATTCATATTTACATTTATATTTTACATTTATATTTGCATTTGTATTTGTAATTGCATTTTCATTTGCATTTGCATTTTTATTTTTGTTTATAATTTTGCATTTACATTTACATTTACATTTTCATTTGCATTTTGCATTTTAAATTTTGCATTTTGCAATTTGCATTTTGTATTTTGCATTTTACATTTATATTTATATTTTACATTTACATTTGCATTTATAATTTCATTTTACATTTACATATTTACATTTACAATTTACATTTTATATTTGCATTTGTAATTGCATTTTCATTTGTATTTGCATTTTTATTTTCATTTACAATTTTGCATTTACATTTATATTTACATTTACATTTTTATTTGCATTTTGCATTTTGCATTTTGCATTTTATATTTTGCATTTTGCATTTTGCATTTTGTATTTTGTATTTTATATTTTGTATTTTGCATTTTGCATTTTGCATTTTGCATTTTGCATTTTGTATTTTGCATTTTCATTTTGTATTAGCATTTTCATTTGCATTTTATATTTTCAATTGCATTTGCATTTGCATTTACATTTGCATTTGAATTTATATTTGCATTTGCATTTTCATTTGTATTTATATTTTTACATTTATATTTACATTTAAATTTAAATTTACATTTTATATTTTACATTTTATATTTTATATTTGCATTTGCAATTATATTTACATTTACATTTACATTTAAAATTTTACATTTTAAATTTTATATTTTACATTTGCATTTGCTTTTGCAATTATATTTGCATTTATATTTGTATTTTCATTTGTCTTTATATTTGCATTTACATTTTCATTTTCATTTGTATTTTACATTTGCATTTGCATTTACATTTACAATTTTGTATTTCTATTTACATTTGCAATTTTGCCTTTCCATTTATATTTACATTTTGATTTGCATTTTATATTTTATATTTTGCATTTTGCATTTTATATTTTGCATTTTGTATTTTTGCATTTTGCATTTTGCATTTTGCATTTTGCATTTTGCATTTTGTATTTTGTATTTTGCATTTTGCATTTACATTTGTATTTGCATTTGCATTGCATTCTGAATTTAGCATGCTACATTCTGCATTCTACATTCAGTATTTTGCATTCTGTATTCTGCATTCTGCATTTTGCATTTTGCATTTGCATTTGCATTTTATATTTTGCATTTTGCATTTTGTATTTGACATTTTAAATTTTGCATTTTGTATTTTACTTTTGCATTTTCATTTCCATTTATATTTGTATTTGCATTTGCATTTCATATGCATTTGCATTTTTGCATTTACAATTTACATTTGCATTTGCATTTGCCATTGCATTTGCATTTGCCCTTATCTTTGCCTTTGCCCTTACATTTACAAATACATTTTACATTTACATTTACATTTTATATTTTACATTTGCATTTGTATTTACATTTACATTTGCATTTGTAATTGCATTTGCATTTTTGCAATTTTGCATTTTCATTTGAATTTGCATTTGCCTTTATATTTACAAATATATTTTATGTTTACATTTACATTTACATTTTACATTTATATTTGTATTTGTAATTATTTGTATTTATATTTGCATTTGCATTTGTATTTTTATTTATATTTGCAATTATATTCATATTTGTCTTTTCGTTTGTATTTTCATTTGCAATTTTGTTTGTATTTGTATTTTTCATTTTGCATTTTGCATTTTGTATTTTGTATTTTGCATTTTGCATTTTATATTTTGCATTTTGCATTTTGCATTTTATATTTTGCATTTTGCATTTTGTATTTGCACTTTGCATTTTGTATTTTGTGCATTTTGCATTTGTATTTGCATTTACATTTGCATTTTCATTTTTTGCATTCGCATTTGGATTTTTAACATTTTACATTTTACATTTATATTTGTATTTGAATTTGCATTTATATTTATATTTACATTTGAATTTGCATTTTCATTTTCATTTGTATTTTCATTTGCATTTGCATTAGCATTTTCATTTGCATTTTTGTTTGAATTTGTATTTTGTATTTTATTTGTATTTGTATTTGCATTTGTATTTTTATATTTTAAATTTTATATTTGTATTTGTATTTGCATTTGTATTTGCAATTACATTTGTATTTATAATTACATTTGTATTTGTATTTGTATTTGCATTTGCATTTGTATTTATATTTATATTTGCATTTGCATTTGCATTTTCATTTGCTTTTGCATTTGCATTTGCATTTTCATTTTCATTTGCATTTGCATTTTTGCATTTATATTTAAATTTATATTTATATTTATATTTACATTTTGTATTTTGCATTTGCACTTTGCATTTTGCATTTTGTGCATTTTGCATTTGTATTTGCATTTTTTTCATTTGCATTTGCATTTTTAACACTTTATATTTTATATTTTACATTTATATTTGTATTTGCATTTGCATTTGCATTTATATTTACATTTGCATTTTCATTTGTATTTTCATTTGCATTTGCATTTACATTTTCATTTGTATTTTCATTTGCATTTGCATTTGTATTTTTATTTGCATTTTTGTTTGAATTTGCATTTTTGCATTTTTTGCATTTTCAATTGCATATATATTTGCATTTGTATTTTTACATTATATATTTTATATTTATAGTTGTATTTGTATTTGCATTTGTATTTGTATTTATATTTATATCTGTATTTGTATTTGCATTTACATTTACATTTGCATTTGCATTTGTATTTTTATAATTTTACATTTTCATTTGAATTTGCATTTGCATCTGCCTTTACATTTATAAATTATATTTTACACTTACATTTACATTTATATTTACATTGTATATTTGAATTTGTATTTTCATTTGCATTTGTATTTGTATTTGCATTTGTAATTGCATTTCATTTGTATTTGTATTTTCATTTGTATTTGCAATTTTGCATTTAGATTTGTAATTTTTATTTACATTTTCATTTGCATTTACATTTGTAATTTGCATTTACATTTATATTTTCATTTGCATTTTGCATTTTGAATTTTGAATTTTGCATTTTGTATTTGCATTTGCATTTGCATTTGCATTTGCATTCTACATTGTGCATTCTGCATTCTGTATTCTGCATTCTGCATTCTACATTCTGCATTCTACATTCTGTATTTGTATTTTATATTTTACATTTTGCATTTGATATTTTGATTTTTGCATTTTGTATTTTACTTTTGCATTTTCATTTTCATTTATATTTGCATTTCATCTGTATTTACATTTTTACATTTACATTTTACATTTGCATTTGTCTTTACATTTGCATTTGCATTTTACATTTTATATTTGCATTTGTATTTTGATTTGCATTTATATTTGTATTTGCATTTACATTTTTGTTTACATTTGCATTTTTGCATTTACATTTATATTTACATTTTTACATTTTACATTTTACATTTGCATTTATATTTACATTTATATTTATGTTTACATTTACATTTACATTTTTACATTTGCATTAGCAATTTTGCATTTGCAATTTTGCATTTTCATTTACATTTGCAATTTTGCCTTTCCATTTACATTTATATTTCATTTGAATTTTGCATTTTGCATTTTGTATTTTATATTTTGCAATTTGTATTTTACATTTTGCATTTTGCATTTTGTATTTTGTAATTTGCATTTACATTTGAACTTGCATTTGCATTTTGCATTTTGAATTTTGGATTTTGCATTTTGTATTTTTGTATTTTACATTTTTCATTTTGTATTTTACATTTGTAATTGCATTTTGCATTTTTTATTTTGTATTTTTCATTTGCATTTGCATTTTGTATTTTGTATTTTGCATTTTACATTTTGCATTTTGTATTTGTATTTGCATTTTGCATTTTGCATTTTGCATTTTGCATTTTGTATTTTTCGTTTTTCATTTTGCATTTTGCATTTTGCATTTTGCATTTTGCATTTTCATTTTATATTTTGCATTTTGCATTTGCACTTTGCATTCTGTATTTTATGCATTTTGCATTTGCATTTACATATGTATTTGCATTTTTTGCATTTACATTTGCATTTTCATTTTACTTTTTATATTTTATATTTTACATTATATTTGTATTTGTATTTGCATTTGTGTTTGCATTTGCATTTGCATTTATAGTTACATTTGTATTTTCATTTACAATTTCGTTTGTATTTGCATTTTGCATTTTGCATTTTGAATTTTGTGCATTTTACATTTTCATTTGCATTTACATTTGCATTTGCATTTGCATTTATATTTGTATTTACATTTGCATTTTTTGCATTTGCATTTGTATTTTCATTTTACATTTTATATTTTATAATTTTGTTTGAATTTGCATTTTTGTATTTTTTGCATTTGTATTTGCATTTTCATTTGTATTTCTATTTTTATTTCATTTTTGCATTTACATTTACATTTATATTTACATTTTACATTTTACATTTATATTTGTATTTGCATTTGTATTTGCATTTGCATTTATATTTGTATTTGTATTTGTATTTGTATTTGTATTTATATTTGTATTTGTAATTGTATTTATATTTGCATTTGCACCAAGAGATGTCTTCTATTTCGTAGTCCGCAAACTTGCTATTCCACTCATTTTCCCACCAATACTCCTCTTTGTCTTGGAATAGATGCGTAGCCAGACGAAATGCTTCATAGTTTGGGCAATTGTTGCTTGCCAAATTCTTTTCAGCTACTTTCAACCAGCTGATGGTATCCATGGGGTTCAATGCCCTATTGAAAGTGTGTGTTCTTAGACAAAGGAAGCTATGGAAAGTTCTATCTCCAGTGAAGTGGGGTGTAAAAGAGGTTCATCCTTAATAAATGACTGTTGTCGAGTACTGAGTATGAATGCACGGGTATCTTGTGACTGCCGAGCATTGCTTTCAATAAATGCCTTCATCATACTAGCAAGAGAATTTAGTTCATCAAGTCCACTAGATGATGAGACCATGTTTTTAATGGGGGTATGAGCTGATGGGGATCCTTGATTCATGACTGCAATACCCAGAATACAAATTTAGCAAAAAGAAAATTTCACTATTTCTTTCAATTACTTTCTCAAATGAGAAGTTATAGTGATAGGTAGATAGCTAATGCAGAAGGAAGATATATAGAATGGCTCAAAAATATCAACTATGATACTCTACCCTAAAGGCAACACAGAAATCATCGAATGAAACTAATCGACACTTTCTTGAAAGTCTTCTATAAGTCCAATACCACCACCATCTATCGGCTGAGCCTCCAAGTAGAGTTCCCAAAATCTGAATGTGGTAGTCATCTGGACATGCAGTCTCTTTGAACGAGATAGCCACTCGATCTAACCACTCCTTTGCAAGGGCAAGGTGACTAGTTCCTTGGAAAGTGGGGTGAACTAATATCTTATCCAACACTTCTACACTATGAGGAGATACTCCTCCCATGACTCTTCCATAGATCTTGCCATCTTGGAAGTCGTCATCCCAATACTTGCTGAATTGTCTAAGGTAGAAGTAATACTCTGAATCTTGGTAATCTATTTCCTAAAGTTCACTCAATTATTAGTTCAGATTTCACATTTGTTTTGCAGATGAATAATTTACTTGCATATTTTGCTTCTTTTAAGTTTGTTTAGATTCCTAGGATGTCCTTTATTTGCATTTCACTCTTACATATTCTTTTAATGTTCGTTCAATTCCTAAGGGGTTGTTTCTAGACATTCTTAGATTTCCATTTCTGAGATTTCAACTTGATGAAGTTATGGATGCTACTTTTACTCACACTTAGTGATTGTAATCATAACTGTTCCAGAGAATGGATTATACAGTAGATAAGAACACTTTCTTTGTCTGACACTTTATGATACTTCTCTGAGACCAACTGTAATGCCCCGCCTCGTCACCAAGCACAATTTGTTTAAGAGATAACAGGTTTGCAGCGAGACAGTGCATTACTCGAGAAGAATCTAAACACAACTTACCTAAGTAACTGCTGAGAAGACTGCCACTGCATAAGGTATGCTAATACTCAACCTCATGAGAAGAGGATTGAGCACTAATCCTTAAGATAAGAGTAATATCCTTATCTTAAGTATTAGGCAAGGTACTTGTGCATATTGGATTAAGGATGCAAGTACAATCCAAATTGCATGAATAATAATAGTTTATGCATCCATATCACCTCACAATATAAGTAGTAATGATAACAAAGTGCGAAAGCCAAGCATTCATCCAGAAAATTTCATCACAAAAACTAAAATAAGCTTTCATCTCATAAACAGAAAAGGAAAACATTTAGAGTTATTATAGTGCTTTTAAATAAATACAGAAACAAAGCCTATATAATGAACTAAAATAAAATAAATAGAAGGAAAGTGCTAAAGAAGAATCCACTACTGCTCCTCAAACTGCGCCTGAATCTCTTGAGTATGTTCTAGATCAGACTCAATGAACTGCTCTGGATCTAGTAAATTGTTAGATATCAAAAGTACCCCATGTTAGACAAGAAGTCTAACACAACAAAACTATGCTAACACTTTACAAATTTCTACTATTTATCATATAAATAGTTTAACAAAGCTGAAGCAAAGACAGTAAAATAGCCAAAATCCCAAAATAGTATAAATCTAAAATAAAATAACTAAAACTAAGAACACAAATTGTAGATTGAAACTGTAAATTGAAACAATAAACTAGGCTGTGAACTAAAAACAGTAAATGAATCTGAAACTACAACTATCTACTGAAATATGCGTAAAACAGTATGGATCTGAATCTGAGTAAATGAGATTGTAAAACTGAGTTGAATGTCACTGAATTTATAAGTATGCATCTGAATTTGCAACAAAACTGTATGCCACTAATATGCTGATTGGGTGTCTCGCGGACACACCACAGATTCCTAAGTGAGTGAACGCTCCGCTAACAGAGTCCTTAGGTGAGCCAAATCGCTCCGCTATTGCTGACATGATATGCATTATGATATGCCAAGGTTTCAATGCCGGTATGCTTTAAATCATCGACAAATCCAAAAATCAAATGTAATATCTAGTAATGATTCCATTTATCTCCATTGCAATGAATTCACCTAAGTGAATTCTAACCCTTGAGTTCAATTTATTAAGTTACTTAGATTATGATCACATAGAACTATCAACTGAAGGGATTAAATACACATAATTGGTATGTTTCCAATAAAGGGGATTTAACACCTAGTTTGTTTAACTACAATTATTGAAGTGCACGACGATAAGAGGCATGACTTGGTTACAGTTTATTCTCTCAAACTAAGCTGTTAAATACCTTAATTGCAATCACACAGTGTGCTCAAAAAATAATAGCTTGAGATACTTAATTTGTTTGAAACTGAACTTATTGAAGTGCACGATGATAGAAGGCATGCCCAGTCACAGTTTATTTTCTCAAACTGAGCATCCAAGTTTTATCCAATTATGAAACACCTAGGCTTGGAACATTTACTTTGAGATGGACTGTTGTGGGACCCCGTACCCTCCGCAGCCACGCTAATACTGATATTAGCATAAACATGAGGAGTACGATGCTCTAACTATGGAAAATCCTCAACTTAAGTAAAGTCAGGTAAGACCCAACCTGCCTTAAGCCAAGGATGTGCCACCTAGGGTTGTGAACATACATCAATACAAATCAAAGTAGCAGAAGCAAAAAATAGTATAACATAACATCCACATCACAGCATAGTATAAAAGATTAAAAGAAATAGTAACTCAGCTCAAGGTGTAGAAAGTAATTACATTTAGAAATAATTAATTATTATAGAATGAATTAAAAGAAAGATAAGATCTCTCAATCTCAGTGCAAGAAAAGGAAAATCTAACTAAATGGTAGTAGGAAGATCCTCCTCCTGCACCGACTCCTCTCCTGAAGAACCACCAACAAACAGCTCGAATTCTGACATTTGTCAGTATCACAAATGCCAGGGCCCCAGCCAACAAAAGAAAAAGTTTACTGTTAAACAAATTGTCTAAGTATATTTTATGCTATTTAAGTGAACTGGACATTTAAAGATATCACATCAACTACTTTAAACATGTGAGCAATATAAGGTGCGCCAAGCTACAAAGAAAAGGATAGCTATTAAGGTTCTATGATTCACACTCAACCATAATCTAAAAGTATAGATTCTTATAAGTTGAAGGAGTAGAAGCCAAGCACTTAATGAAGGGTTATTCTAATATTATAAGATAAAATAATCAATTAAGAACTAAGAATCTAAGATCTATACTCAATCTTTAGGATAATTATATTATTTTATAAATTGAATCAATCCTACACCTATAAGGAGGTTTCAAAAAGGATTAAATAATAAATCAATTAAGGAATTCCAAAAAAGGTAATTCAATTCAATCAAATGATCTAAAGTGTAAGATTATCATATATACTTATGATTATCTTCATACATGCATACAAACACATATAATATATACTTATGTATTATCTACATACATGCATATAGACACACACACACACATAGAGAATAATATATATGTATATATATATATATATATATATATATATATGTATATATATATATATGTATATATATATATATACATACATAAACACATATGTGTGTGTGTCTATATATTTATATACGGTTGTGAATATGTATACCCAACACACACATACACACACACACACACAGAAACACATTCACAATTGGGATTATGTATACCTAATATACATACACACACACACACACACACCCCCCCACACCCACACTCATATATACTAATCTACTTATCTCTATGAGTGTGTGTGTGTGCATAACTATATATATATATATATATATATATATATATATATAAACATACACACACAGAGAGATATATATATATATATATACATGTATGCAGCACATAAGTGATATTTATATATAGTTGTGAGTATGTATACCCCACACACACACACACATATACACACACTCATACATACTTATCTCTATGTGTGTGTATCTAAATATATATATATATATATATATACGATTGCACACACACACACACACAAACACACACACATAGAGATTAGTATATATAAGTCTGTGTATGTGTGTGTGTGTGTTGGGTATACGAACTCACAATCATATATAAATATATAAGCACACACACGTATATATATATATATATATATATATATATATATATATATATATATATATATATATATATAGACACACACACACATAAATCTCTATGCATGTGTTTGTGTATCAGTATGCATGTATGTAGATAACACATAAGTATATATGATAAAACATATGTGTATGTGCCTAAATATATATATATATATATATATATATATATATATATATATATATATAATATACATATATACAAATCTCTATGTGTAAGGTGTGTGTGTGTGTCTAAATATATATACAGTTGTGAGTATGTATATATATATATATATCAATGTGTATACATAGACGCAACCAATATTTATGTGTGTGTGTGTATTTTGAGTATACATACATATATACATACTTATACGTAGACACACACACACATATATAGAGATAAGTATATATGAGTTTGTGTGTGTGTGTTAGGTATATATACTCACAACTATATATAAATTAAAGTAAGTGTATTGGTGTGTATTGGGTATATGCATACATATATAAAAATATATATATACATACTCACAGCCGTATATATATATATATATATATATATAGTTATTTATAGTTGTGAGTATGTATACCCAACACACACACACACATGTGCACACTCACTCATATGTGTGTGTTTGTGTGTGCCTATATATATGGTTGTGAGTATGTGTGTATATATATATATATATATATATATATATATATATATACATATATATATATTTAACACACATAAAGATTATTATATATGAGTATATATGTGTGTGATATATATATGAATGTGTGTGTGTGTGTGTGTATACATAGTCTGCACGTGTGTGTATTGTGAGTATGTATACCCAACACACTCAAACACACACACACATATAGAGAATAGTCTATATGAGTGTGTGTGTGTGTGTTTCTGTGAGTGCATGTGTCTATATATATGTGAACCTATACTTTTC